>JACGAQ010000387.1:0-151278 GCA_014119065.1 Orius insidiosus | reverse complement strand
TATGAATAATATTCATTCATAAATTTTTTCATGAATATTATTCATAAGATTATTCACAAATAACCGATTATTCATAACATTATTATAAGTAAAAAGCATTATTTAGAACGCTTTTTTCCAGTTATTACGTAAGTATAACGCACTATAACATTTTTTTCACGAATAACCGATTATTCATTAGTTTATTCTAAAAAATGCCTACAATTTATTTATTTTTTTTTTTTTTTTTTGCGAAAAAAGGCCGATTTTTGACGGTTTTTAAAGCGTAGAAATTCGTGAGTTTAAAATTCCGCCCCGGATATCTTTCCCGGATCCGCGTGGCGATTTCCCGTCGATTGATAGTGCGTAATGTAGCCACCTCGCTCTATAACACAGCGCCCTCTGGGAGTTTTAAAGGGCAAAATCCGATTGGGCTATTGAAAAAACCGATAACTCATAAGAAAAAAGCGTTATTTAACTTTTTTTTTTCCACATTTTTCTTAATTATATCATTATTATAATCACCCTATTACAACTTCCACCCGCGAATATCCGATTATTCATATGTTTATTTAAATAATTTAGTTTTTAATTTTTTTCAGAAAACCTATGAGACTTATATCCGTAGTTTTTCCTAGATTTTTTAATAAAAAATTGAATGTTCATAAATAAATGAAAAGGATAATGAATTTTTATATAGAGTTATGTATTCAATTTTAAAAAAAGTATTTATTAATAGATATAGGTAGGTACCTACGTCTAAAACATTGTGTACCTAATAAAAAATTAAGACTAATTTCAACATTGTATAAAGGAATACTGAAAAATATTATAAAATTTGATTTATCGGCTTAAAAAATGTAATTATAAAACTTGTTAATTGAACTTAAAAATTTAATCGTCGCTTTCATCATCAGTTTCGTCGTCGGAGTAGTCATCTTGATCCGAAGAAGTTGTATCTAGACTTTCTAATGTCCTTAAATAAAAAAGCACAAATCATTATTGTGAGAAAAGGAAAATCAGGGTACTTACAATGACGCATTTGCTTTCAGTATCACACGTTGTTCAAATTTTTCGTTACTCAAACGATTTGATTTAGGTGCATTAGTCATGGTAGCATATGAAAATAAACGCTCCACTTGTGCACTAGAAGGAAGTGGTGTGTTTTTTTTTTTGAAAATCTGTTCTATACTTGGATACTTTTTCAGTATGTCTAATCCGGCCTCTCTTTCACTTAAGTATTTGTCCATTATCGTTTGAGCTTGGATTAAAATATCATCTTCAGGCATAGGAGGTAATGAGTCGCTTTCGTCCCCGAAATCATAAAAGTCCTCTAGAGGAGAGTCGATCTCCATCGGTGTACTAACTGAGTTCTCCCCAGCTTCTTTTATCAAATATTGGTAAATTAGTTGTTTAAAATTAATGAGTAACTCTTCTTGTTCATATTTTTGTATACATGGAAAAACTTGTTTTTGAACTTCGGGTATGATAGTGAAGCGATCGCAGCATTTTTCCTTCGAAAGTTTCGAAATTTAATATTTTTGAAAACCGTTGCTGAATGCTCGCAATATATGAGTCGCAGATTGGCTTACAAAACTTTAAATCTGTATTTGCGATGGATCTTAATTTTTTTAACAATGCCACCAGCGTAGGCATAAAATCCCATAATACGCCGTTTTTTCGGCTTGAAGCAGGTTTAGGGCTTCGGCAACAGGGGAGGAACAATGTACGTACTTCTCTAAATAATTTAACTCATTTTCGGTCAGTTGTTCAGTGCCAAGGGCCTCAACGAGCCTCCCCATGTTGCGTTTTATTCCTACTATTTGTTTCAAAGAGTCGTGAAGACTGTTCCATCTCGTCTCATTTGGAGGAGAAAGGGCTTTGTCGAGAATGTCTTCAATGATTTCCGCGGTTCTTGGCCTTTTTGCCAGTTTCCAGATGACACTACATTTTTTTAATGCCTCCTTGTAAACTAGAGAGAACTCTGTCAGCGTTAATTGTTCTCATTATGTCGGCTGACGATGTCAATGCTAAAGTGTGGGCCCCACACCGAAGATGGTATGGTAACCTTTCTGTCACACTTTCCTCTAAGTCCACCCATGATTCGTCATCAGAAGCTTCCCCATCTACGTCATAACCTTCAGTGACCTCAACTCCGAAAACTTCGAACGCTTTAACGAAGTTCGCACCGTTATCTGTTACGGTCGCAATTATTTTCTCAGTCGTAAGCTCGAATTTATCGTGAATGTTTCTTAGCAAATCTGATATTCGATCGTGGGTATGTGAGCCCCTAAATCTTTTGCAAGCCAGGGCTGCTGATTTTCTAACGTTACTTCGATCGAGCCAATGTACAGTTACGCCCAAGAAGCTCCTTTTCCCCCCGGACCAAATGTCTGCAGTCGTGCAGACATTTTTTATTGGTAGTAAAGCTTTTTTTATATCGTTTTTATGTAAATGGAATTTCTCGTCTATTCGACGCCCGAGCGTTCGACGGCTGATTAGGTGAAAATTTCTATTTTCAATGTTTAAAAAATTAAAAATCGCTTTGAATGATGATGAGTCGATAGATTGGAGAGGTATCATTGTATCAATTACATAATTAGTTAGTAATTCCTCGAATTTCGACTGAGGGAGGGACATAGAGGTCTTTTTATTCTTTGTTAATTTTCTGGCCTCCTCAGGATTTTCAAGAATAAATTTGTTTCTGCTATTCTCCATAGCCATTGAAAACTGAGTCATCGTCTGTTTTCCATGATTTCGCTTGATATGTGAATATAAATTTGATGACGTTTTAATATTTACCTTCAAAATATTAGTTTTGTTCCGCTCATCACACTTCACACATAAAACTTTTAAGTTTTCTGACTCTATTCCTCGGCGAGTTTGTTGACGTCTTCAGTTGCCGGCTTGAAAAACTTCCCATCGAGGGCGACCCGCACAGAAAAATTTAACTTTTTCAAACAGTTTTCTCTCAATGACTCCATAATTATGAAATGTAAAAGAATATCTTTTCACTGTCAAGACCGAAACAGAAATGAATAAAATCCAATCTCTGTCTTTACTTAAGACGTAACTATAACATGGATGTTGTTGTTTACAGGGATTATACCTACCAATTTTCTTATCTTATGAGGGAGACTCGTTTTTATTTCAAAAATAAAATTATTATGCAGTTTAAAATCAACGAATCATGTCATATAGGTAAATAAATTATTTAGTAAATTTTAAGAGTACCTATCCGTTTTTTTTAGGGGTCTTTTTAGCCCCTCAGGGTTTTCCTAGCCACTAGGACGTTATAATAATGAATATAATTAGAAAAAAAGTGGGAAAAAAAGTTAAATAACGCTTTTTGCTGATGAATAATCTTGTGAATAATCGTTTTTTTTTTTTTAATAGCCCATAAATCGAATTTGCCCTTTAGAAACCCCAGAGGGCGCTGTGTTGGAGCGAGGTGGCTACATTACGCACTATCAATCGACGGGAAATCGCCACGCGGATCCGGGAAAGATACTCCCGGGCGGAATTTTAAACTCACGAATTTCTACGTTTTAAAAACCGTCAAAAATCGGCCTTTTTTTCGCAAAAAAAAAAATAATAAATGTAGGCATTTTTTTAGAATAAACTAATGAATAATCGGTTATTCGTGATTAAAAATGTTAATAGTGCGTTATACTTACGTAATAACTGGAAAAAAAGCGTCTAAATAATGCTTTTACTTAAATAATGTTATGAATACGGTTATTTGTGAATAATCTTATGAATAATTTATTCATGAAAAAATTTATGAAGATATTTCATATTCATATTATTATTCATATTCTGAAAAAAAAATTGTGTGTTTTCTATTCATATTTAATATGAAACGAAACTTTAACATTGAAGTGCAAGGTTTAGAATGTGCAGAAGCATTTACTGAGGCTGTCAGACTTGAAGTTGACAGCAATAATTATTTCTTATTTTATAACTTTTAATTTTCTCAAAGAAATGCAATGTCATGTATTTCTGCTATTGGGGAGGATCAAAACCCTTTAAAAAAAATTTGTAAGCTTATTTCAATTTAGAAAAAATGGCGATCCTTCACGCTACAGTTATTTTGGTCCGATCGTTACCCAACTTTCTCCAAACAATTTTTTTCATGAAAATTTTGTAAGAAAACAAAAATTCTTGAAAATATCGTAGGGAGAAATTATGAACGTTCTCGCCCGTTCAGTAGCGTCCGGATGGGCGAAGACTTCCATTTTTCTACCTTGATACCATCCTAGGTTCTTTTAGATGCATTTTCTCTGGCTTTCAGGCTTATATCTCAGTAATTTTCTAATTTTCCCGTAAAACTTCATTTAATAGACTTTACAACCCATTTGGTCCCTATTTTATGGCGTTTTTTGTTGAGTTAATAAGCGATCGATCTAAGTTCCCTCGACGTGTCCGTCTTATTCCCTAGAGACGTCAGCGGTTTGGGTTTACTAATTAGCGGTTTCTGGGCTCATTCAAATAATATGAAGTGAAATTTTCGTTTATAGGATAAATGTTCTACTTTTACCTACGTAGGTTGCTGTATTTTTGAGTGGCTTACGGTTCACCTACTTTTGAAGACACGCTGTGGAAAATTTCCAAAAAGGAAATAAATTTGCTATCAAATTAACGAGTAATTAACAACTTGTTAGCTTTAGAATTTAGTACATGAATAACAAAATCCATAGGTTTTATCTTGAATTTTTAACGTTGGCTTTAGTAGAATATCTGGTAGTGCACTAACAAGATAAACCCCCAAAACGGTGATAGATGATGATATATTCGAGTTAGTTGCGCTTCAGAGGGTAATAATTCAGGTTCTAAGTGTGGGGGTGGAACGGGTTTTCGCACCGGAAAGTAGCTCTGGGTTGGGGAAGTCGTTGGTCGGGATGAGGTAGGGGCTGTTCTCTTACCGCCCGGAGGACTAACCCTCCCCCTTAATTAGACCTTAGGTTCATTTTCGGGTACAAATGACACCAACCTTATTGCTCTTCTCCTTGAATTTTAAATGCAAAAGGCCCCCTTCTGAATAGCTTAAAATAGCTTAGCTCGAATAAAGGGAAAAACCTGGCTTTTACGACAAAACCCTCGTTAAATATAAACCTTAAGGATTCATCGATAAATCTTTATTAAAAATAGCATATATTTTTTTATCTTTCGCAATAAAAATAAAAAAATTATTAAACATCCCTCCTTTTAGTGCCTAGTTTTTTCTCGTGCTCTTTCAAAAATACGGGTCTAAGTTGCCAATGCTGCCAACAAAAGACATTTTAATATCCCAAAATATGGAACTTTTTATAATAATTGGATATTTTTTATCTCATAAATCATAATACAAAAAAAAAAAAAAAAAAAAAAGGTTAAAAAAGTGGTGTTCAAGGTATTCTGTTGGTTAAGAAGAATTTCAAGGAACGTTTAAAAATACGGGCCTAAGACGAAGTGTTGCCACTGCTGCCAACTAAAGACATTTTAATATCCCAAAATATGGAACTTTTGATAATTGGATATTTTCATTTAAAAAAAAAGGGGGGGGTGTTTAAGGTATCCTTTTGGTTAAGGGGAGTTTCAAGGATCGTTTAAAAATACGGGTCTAAGACGAAGTGTTGCCACTGCTGCCAACAAAAGACATTGTAATATCCCAAAATATGGAACTTTTGATAATAATTGGATATTTTTATCTTCATAAATCATAATACAAAAAAAGGTTAAAAAAGTGGTTTTAAAGGTATTCTATTGGTTAAGAAGAATTTCAAAATACGGGCTTAAGACGAAGTGTTGCCACTGCTGCCAACATAAGACATTGTAATATCCCAAAATATGGAACTTTTGATTATAATTGGATTTTTTTATCTCATAAATCATAATACAAAAAAAAAAGGTTAAAAAAGTGGTGTTCAAGCTATTCTATTGGTTAAGAAGAATTTCAAGGAACGTTTAAAAATACGGGCCTAAGACGAAGTGTTGCCACTGCTGCCAACAAAAGACTTGTAATATCCCAAAATATGGAACTTTTTAATAATTGGATTTTTATCTCATAAATCATAATACAAAAAAAAAGTTAAAAAGTGGTGTTCAAGGTATTCTATTGGTTAAGAATTTCTAGGAACGATTAAAAATACGGGCCTAAAACGAAGTGTTGCCACTGCTGCCAACAAAAGACATTGTAATATCCCAAAATATGGAACTTTTGAGAATAATTGGATATTTTTGTTTAAAAAAAGGGGGGGGGGTGTTTAAGGTATCCTTTTGGTTAAGGGGAGTTTCAAGGAACATTAAAAAATACATTAAATTCGAAATGCGTCGGGATTTTCAGATTAGCCAAGAAGGTCGAGAATTGATTAAAAAAAATTATATAGGTATTAAAAAAAAGGGGGGGGGGTGTTTAAGGTATCCTTTTGGTTAAAGGGTAGCTTCAAGGAACGTTTAAAAATACCTTAAATTTGAAATGCGTAAATAAATATAATTGAAAGTATAAATATATATACTTTCTTCTCTTTCTATCTATAGAAAAAAAAAAAAAAAAAAAAACTTTAAACCTCCCTGCATAAATTCTCCCTACTTTGTTGAAAGTAGGCAGAAATTATGAACATTCACGCCCGTTCAATGTGGCCTGGATCGGCGAAGACTTCCATTTTTTCAAAAATTCTTCCTCTCCATTGATGAAATTTCCTCCGGGGCTACCTCTAGACCGGTACTTAATTAACATTAATAACCTGATACCTATTATATTTTCTTCCTTATATCAAGTTTCATAGGTAGTTACAAGTTTTCAGGGCTTTGGGATGTTAGAAAGTTTTTTAATTCATACAAAAGTTTAAAAATCACATCTAGGTCATTACGTATTTCCTTTATTGTTATCTAAACTTTCTCGAATAGCCGCAATATCCGTCTTTAATGGGCACTAGAGCTATAGAAACATCAATAAAATTTTTTTCGCCGACAAAAATTGTACATCGGAGTAAACAGACGTAGTAGGGCGAAATGGAACTTGATTTCCCTTTTAAATCAGGCTTTTTCATCTAAAAAATGATAAAAATAAAACCCCTGAAGGTGAATATTGTGTATTATTTTTGAAAATGATGTTTAGCTTTTGTTTTCTGCCATTATATCGGCTCCCTAAAAATTTCGATTATCCGATCAAATTGCGTGGAAGAGAACGTATTGAATGTTTGAACCTTTCACTGTCAGCGTTGCGTGATTCTATAAAACAATAAATTTTGTCTTGGCTTCATAAAATTTTTTTTCTCTCTCTTATTGCATAAAAAAGGGTTCTTTACTCTTTTCTGAGCTTTGTTTAACAAGGGAAACGGCGTACAACACTACCGGACATATAAATTACTCAAGAATATATCTCAGTCTATTTATCTTCAATTAGATGTCAGTTTCATGAAACCCAACTCCCTCCCAGTCCATGAAATTCGTTTCAATGATTTTGTTTATGAAGGTCTTCTTAATAATTGACAATTTTTTTCAAACTATGCGGGTATTTTGATTAGCTGTTCATTTCATTAATTCCAATCGTCAAAATATTAGGTGTACAAATGAAACTCGGCTTTCTAGGATGCACCATTTTCGGAAAATAATTTTTTTTTAAATTTATCTTGAAAACAGTGCGTCCTAGAGAAAAAATGAATAGAATAAAAATTTAAGAGAATTAAATTTCCAATAGATTTTATTTAGTGCATTTTTTCAATATCTGTAACGGTTTACGATTTACAAGCCTTTAAAAATTAACCTTCTTAACGGTTATACTTCAATAACCTTCTTACACGGAGAAGGTCAACTTTTGATGGACTTTAACCCCTAAAACGTTCAAAATTTTGAAAAATGAACTACTAGTGTACAAAATGAAACTCGGCTAAAATCTACAAAATTCAAATTTACCCTGTGGCTGAGTTCATTTTGTACACCTAATAAATAAAAATTGTAGGAAATTTAATTCTCTATAAATTTGTACTTTTTTTTTTCTAGGATGCACCATTTTCAAATAATTTTTTTTAAAAATAAATTTATCTTGAAAACAGTGCGTCCTAGAGAAAAAATGAATAGAATAAAAATTAAAGAGAATTAAATTTCCAACAGATTTTATTTGGTGCATTTTTTCAATATCTGTAACGGTTTACGATTTACAAGCCTTTAAAAATTAACCTTCTTAATGTTTATACTTCAATAACCTTCTTACACGGAGAAGGTCAACTTTTGATGGACTTTAACGCCTAAAATGTTCAAAATTTTGAAAAAATGAACTACTAGGTGTACAAAATGAAACTCGGCTAAATCTACAAAATTCAAATTTACCCTTGAGTTTCATTTTGTACACCTAATAAATAAAACTTGTAGGAAATTTAATTCTTTATTTTGCACTTAATTTTTTTTCTAGGATGCACCATTTTCGGAAAATAATTTTTTTTGAAATAAATTTATATTGAAAACAGTGCGTCCTAGAGAAAAAATGAATAGAATAAAAATTAAAGAGAATTAAATTTCCAACAGATTTTATTTAGTACATTTTTTCAATATCTGTAACGGTTTACGATTTACAAGCCTTTAAAAATTAACCTTCTTAATGTTTATACTTCAATAACCTTCTTACACGGAGAAGGTCAACTTTTGATGGACTTTAACGCCTAAAATGTTCAAAATTTTGAAAAAATGAACTACTAGGTGTACAAAATGAAACTCGGCTAAAATCTACAAAATTCAAATTTACCCTTGAGTTTCATTTTGTACACCTAATAAATAAAACTTGTAGGAAATTTAATTCTTTATTTTGCACTTAATTTTTTTTCTAGAAAAAAAACCATTTTCGGAAAATAATTTTTTTGAAATAAATTTATATTGAAAACAGTGCGTCCTAGAGAAAAAATGAATAGAATAAAAATTAAAGAGAATTAAATTTCCAACAGATTTATTTAGTACATTTTTTCAATTTTAATTAACCCTTTAATTAACCTTCTTAATGGTTACTTCAATAACCTTCTTACACGGAGAAGGTCAACTTTTGATGGACTTTAACGCCGAAAATGTTCAAAATTTTGAAAAAATGGACTACTAGGTGTACAAATTGAAACTGGCTAAAATCTACAAAATTCAAATTTACCCTGTGGATGAGTTTCATTTTGTAACCTAATTTGAAATTGACATTAAACCTCGATTTTTTTAAGAAAGGACCATTGATTTTATTTTAAAGTAAACTCCTGGTAAAACCTAAGTGAGAAAACCCTTTTAAGGAGTAATGTTCCTCGTAAAGGAATACCGAGTCAAACTTTTACTTCTACTTAGCTTAAGAGGTAAACTTCAAATTTTCTCGCTTTCACTATACCTAATTGTTTATTCATAATACACAGAAAAATTGTGGAAATATTTCTAAAAGATGGTTTTTTTTTAAACTCCTAAAAGTTTTCTATACCCTAGCTAGAGGGAAAAAAAGAGAGAAAAAAATGGTCTCGTGTTTTTATATTAAAAATTAAACCACCTCCGGCAATGCTTAGGAAAAATTCATTAACATTTTATTAAATAAAATGTTTTTTTTTTTAGTCAAAGTAAAAAAAAGTTTTGCGAGAGTTGCATTAATACGTTATGATAATTAAAAACGAGGAAAAGCGTTAGGTTAATTTTTTCTCATTTAAATTTGTTCAGTTTTTGTGAGAATTTTTAATTTTATGTCATTATCTGGCTTTCTAGCCATAATGTTAGGCTTCTTTAGAAAGGAGAGACGTGCGGCGAGAGGTAAAAAGGGGGAGGGAAATTAATTCAGAGTGGGTCAGTATTGGCGATTGTGGGTAGACTCGCGGTGATTAATACCGTGTATTGTCACTGGTTCTAATCCGCGAGAATGCGGAGAAAGGTGTTGGGGGATGGAGTTATGACCTTCAAACCTCCCCGACGACCTGGCAATTGTCAATTCCGCGTAATTGTCCGACTAATCGCTTTACGTGAGCCAAACGTGGGTGAAATGTATGTCCGGTGATGAATGATTCTACAAGGGATGTTACCTCTCGCGGATAAATCACAATCGCAACCCAAAAAGGGGGAAAAAAACATCCACAACGAACAATAGATTCACGAAATATTTACTAGTCTCTCCCTTCCACGTGTACCAACATTCTTTTTTTTAAAATAATTTTCTTATTCATTACTTTTGAAAGAAAAAGAAAAAAAAAAGTTTTTTTTTTCTTAAATAAAAGAAGGGTATTATATCTGTTCCGATAATTAATAATTAGGTTGAAATGATGGGGAGTATCTTGAAGGGCCGAAGGCTACTTTGAAAGTTATAATTAAAAGAATTTCATTTTCGCCACACTTAATTAAGAAAATGATAAAAACTAATAAAAATTTTTGTTTATCACATTGTACTAGTTTGAAGAGCTTCCAACTAAAGAGAAGGAAAAATGTAGGATGGGGAAGTACAAAGGAGGGGGAAGTATAAATCGTCGCGTTCTAACACCGGCTATCTCATTTTTTCTAGGTTTTCAGGAGAGCCGAAATACGGAATAATTTATCATTGTAATCAATCACCTGTTGGCTAAATCGTGAACTACGCGTTTTCTGTTGGTAATAGGGTTAAACTACCAACTGAATTCGATTCTCAACAAAATTTACTATCAGAAACAATGCCAAACTCAAAATTGATAACAAATGATATAGCCGGTGTTAAATCTAAAGAGATTGATGTCGGTTATCCTTTGATGTTATAATATCGTTCTGATATCGTCTGATATCCCACTTCTGATATCGTTTATCCCACTTCTGATATCGTTTATCCTACTTCTGATACTTCTGATATTATCCCTCTGACTATCCCACTTCTGATATCCCACTTCTGATATCGCTTATCCCACTTCTGATACCAGCTATCCCACTTCTGATATCAGCTATCCCACTTCTGGTACCAGCCATCCCACTTCTGATATCAGTTATACCACTTCTGATGTCGTATATCCCACTTTTGATGTCGTATACTATCCCACTTTTGATATCGTAATATCCCACTTCTGATATCGTTTATCACACTTCTGATATCAGCTATCCCACTTCTGATACCAGCCATCCCACTTCTGATACCAGCCATCCCACTTCTGATATCATTTATCACACTTCTGATACCAGCTATCCCACTTCTGATATCAGCTATCCCACTTCTGATATCAGCTATCCCACTTCTGATATCAGCTATCCCACTTCTGATATCAGCTATCCCACTTCTGATATCAGTTATACTATTTCTGATATCGTATATCCCTCTTCTCATATCGTATAATATCCCACTTCTGATATCGTTTATCACACTTCTGATATCAGCTATCCCACCTCTGATATCAGCTATCCCACCCCTGATATCAGCTATCCCACTTCTGATATCAGTTATACCAGCCGGTGTTAGAACTAACGCGACGAAATGCTTCGGCCGGACGGTACCTCAGACGAATTTCCGAATAACCCGACATGGAGGGTAGTACAATAACTTCTTTAGTTAAAATTCACATCCCCCACCGAGCGGACAACTGTCCCCTTTTGAACCCTCGTGAAATCCCGGACTCCGGAATAACTTGCAAACACTCGGAGAAAAGCGTTTTCCTCCCTTCTCAACGCTTTTATTTCCCTTTCCCCTAAATACTCACTCGCACGCCTCCTCCGGTCTACACAAACAGTGAAGCCCTCACCCTTTTAACAAGAATGCTTTCTTCAAAAAGCTAATTGGTGATTTATGAGGGTAAAAGGGTTAAAATGAGCAATCTAAACGAACTATTTCCATTTCGAAAATGACGATTAAACAAAGAGGGGGCTTAAGGAAATATTAATAAAGTAATTAGAAAATGAATCGCAATGTCAAACAATCCCCAAGTTTCGTGTTTGAAGGCGTCTTTCCAAATTCTAATTATTCTTATTAGACTCACAAGCTTTAATTTTGACATTTATGTCACACAACGGTTTTTAAGGCCTTTTTTTTAAAAAGAAAAGTTTGATAAACAGTTGGAAGGGGTCGAAGGAGGTACCGTGCGGAAAAAAAGGATGGATTGATGGATGACGCTTGGTATCAGATAGTCCGCATGAACGCACGCACACACGCCTCTCGAACATATAGTGGAGAATCTTTTTGGATCGATCCTATCGAACACTCATTCTCTCTTATTACCAATTAATGACCCCCCAACTACGGCCGTCGGGCGTGTTTTACGATAACCAAACAGGGCAACGTCACGACTCATCTCATTCATTAAATCAAATTAATGACTCGAGACAATTTTCGAGGCACTTTCTGCCCCCCCAGGCCCTAATTTATGGCATATGCCTTTTATCGATCTGGTTATTAAATTTTCAATTTTTGAACAAAAAAAGTTGAAATTCAAGTTCCGCGAGACAAATTACCCTTTTTGAAATATTGGATTTTAATTTACCTCTTTCAGTGCGTAACGTTATCACCTATTTGCGTGCTTGATAACCGTTTCGTGTGAGCCATCCCTAAATTAATATTATGCATCCCTCGCTCCGTGCTGGCAACCTTTTCCGCCATTTCTCCGACATGATTTTCTCTAAAATATTTCAGAAACAAAAATTATTCCATTTAAAAAGACAAGGTTGTAAAAAGTTGTAATTCCTGCAATCTAAAAGCTTTAAAATAGTATCAAGTCTTTTGGCTTTCTCTAACAGTCCTATGGACATTCTAAATAATACGTTATTGTATTACTCTCCTTAAATGGTTTCTAAACACCGAAAAATGATGTTTACCAAAGTATTAGGTGTATAAAATGAAACTCAGCCACAGGGTAAATTTGAATTTTGTAGATTTTAGCCGAGTTTCATTTTGTACACCTAGTAGTTCATTTTTTCAAAATTTTAAACATTTTAGGCGTTAAAGTCCATCAAAAGTTGACCTTCTCCGTGTAAGAAGGTTATTGAAGTATAACCATTAAGAAAGTTAATTTTTAAAGGCTTTTAAATCGTAAACCGTTACATATTGAAAAAATGCACTAAATAAAATCTGTTGGAAATTTAATTCTCTTTAATTTTTATTCTATTCATTTTTTCTCTAGGACGCACTGTTTTCAAGATAAATTTATTTCAAAAAAAATTATTTTCCGAAAATGGTGCATCCTAGAAAAAAATAATTAGGTACTTTATAGAAAATTAAATTTCCTACAATTTTGAACACCTAATAATAAAAATTAAGTCCTGTCATTAAAATTTAAAAAAAGTCCACTAATGGGAAGTGGCGCCATCTCTTGGAGAACCGTGGCGGCGGAGAGCTAAAGTTAAAAGGTAGTTTGTGGCTTCCCGCTGTACCCACGAAGTCACTCAGGGGATATTGTTACAGAAAAAAAAATAGAAATAGTTGTAATTGATGGAATGGCTTATCTGAAGACGCTGTTTACGCCGAAATGCATCGGAAGACACCCCAGACAATTTTTTTATGGTAGTAAAAATTGGGTTGTTCAAGCCCGCTTTCTGGGGCTCAGCTGGGCGAGGATTAGGTACAATTTCTACCTTGATGCTTCAGAATTAAAAGAAGAACGTAATATTCTAACTTAACGACTTGAAAACCCGTAGAGAAAGGGGAGAAAAATGAATTGAGTGTTCACTTCGAAAAATACGCCGTCCCATCAATTCGTCTGTTGCGGGGTCACTTTCAGTCACGCAACCTTTTCACGAAACTTTTCAGAGTCTTTATTTTTCTTACAAAAGAGGCTACGAGGGGGGAAGAAAAATAAAAGTTTTCCTCGAGGCTTTTACGTGTTAGACTTCATTTTAAAATTATTGAGTCGCTTTAAGTCCGAAGATTTTTATAAAGTTTTAAAATTTAAAAGAATATTGAAAGCATTAACTGTGTAGGTCGGATACGGTTTAAAATTGCTACGGAAGTTTTTGAGAGTGAAAAAAAAAAAGGAAAACTTTGGAGTACTTCTCTCTCAATCTCCGTATTGAATTGTTAAAAGTACGCTAAAGGTACACATCCGCCTCGCCGCTGGAAGTAATCAAAATCTCCACCCGCCTCTCCCCAGAAATCTTATTACGGGGATGAAAATCTTATCTCGTAAAACCGCCTCTATTTTCTTTTTTTTCTTTTTCTCCTATGTCCTCCAATCTCTTGAGGAAATCAAGAAGGTGTTTGGGTAGGAAAGCGTTTTATTGAAGATCCCCTTTTCGGAATATCAAATTTTCACTAATTGCACTCAAGTTTTCGGGCTCAATTATTCCTTTTGTAATTCGATACGCCACTGGAGATATGATTGATATTTGACGCCTTGATCGAGACTAACAAGGGAGAAGGGTAAAGCGTGGAAATGGCGTCCTCTTTACAAAGGGAGTGAAGAGTTGAACCGCTTTTCGATCTCGTCGAGTTTCAAGTGCTCCTCTTCGCCCGAGCATTGTCCCCGTTTTCGGGCTTTGACAAAAGGGACTGGACAGCAAAAATGTCCCTTTTTTTCCTCCTCTCTCTTGTGAAAAAGGCTTAAAATATGCAATCCAAGAACTGTTTTAGTTACGGACAAGCGGCCTTTTTGATCGAAGCGTGAAAGGGATTCTGGTAGTCTTGCTTATCCGATCAATTCTCCATCCCTGGGGGATGCTTTGAGATTAGTAAGTGGCCGGCATCGGGCAATCACCGTCCGTCCATAATGGATCTACATTGTCCTCGAGAGAAACTCAATCGATTCAAGTCGCTCAATTACTCTCAGTTAGAAATCCATCTTCAGACTCAAATCAAACTCCTTTATTGATAAGTTAGGTCAGAATTGTTAAATCAATGGAGTATTTAGTTTCTCGGAATAGATTCCCAACTCTAAGAAGAAAAACTAATTTTTGAACGGACTGTATCAACATTGCAGGATAGCTAATAGAGGTGATCAGCTGGGTGCAATAGAATTGATTCGTGATATCGTGATGTTTCAAAAGTATAAAAATCTGCTGATTTTAATATTACAGAATTGAGGCGCTCCGGGTACGAAGGGCGAACTCAACATCGGACATTTTTTTTTTTTTTTTCATTTTCAGATTCTAGACCTCTTGGTGAATACACTCAAATAATTTTTATGTTGATTTCGCCCTTTTTTCCCCTTTAAATACGTAAAAACCGATATGCGGCAAAGCTCTAACTGCGATATCCGAGCGGGTACGAAGGGCGAACTCCACATCCTAGTCCACAACCCCCACTCCTATAATAAGAAAAACTAATTTTTGAACGGACTGTATCAACATTGCAGGATAGCTAATAGACGTAATCAGCTGGGTGCAATAGAATTGATTCGTGATATCGTGATGTTTCAAAAGTATAAAAATCTGCTGATTGTAATATTTCAGAATTGAGGCGCTCCGGGTACGAAGGGCGAACTCAACATCGGACAAATTTTTTTTTTTCAGTTTCAGATTCTAGACCTCTTGGTGAATACACTCAAATAATTTTTATGTTGATTTCGCCCTTTTTTCCCCTTTAAATACGTAAAAACCGATATGCGGCAAAGCTCTAACTGCGATATCCGAGCGGGTACGAAGGGCGAACTCCACATCCTAGTCCACAACCCCCACTCCTTTTCCCATTCCAGGGCATGACTTTTCTGTTGAGTTCGCCCGTAACATAAAACTTTAAAATGCGAATATCTCGAAACTACGTTTTGTTGAGTTCGCCCTTCGTACCCGGAGCGCCTCAATTCAACTGAGGAAAATCAGGCGATTGGTCCCTTTCGGTCCATTCCCATTTCCCTGACCCTTGTTTGGTTTTAGGTCACCCTCTTTTCTTGAGTCCGGAGTGTAGAATTTTCTATAATATGTTTGATAATTCGGAATTCTAAAAGTTGGAAAAAAAGTAGAGAAAAAAATGCTCCCCCCAGGGCGTTTTAGGGGCACGGAAAGGTATATGACGGATTATTCATTTGACCCAAATATGGAAATTAAACTTTTTTTTATCTCTCTTTCCCCATCATCCTTTTTTATGCAATTCCTTTCTGATATTGGCCGAAAACCAACATTTGAAATAAATAAACGTCTATTCCAAAAATAAACAGAGTTTCGGATTGCAAGCGCTCACGCTGGGTAAAAAAAACGGAAGAATTTTCCGAAGGGGTGAATAATTTAAAATAGGAGCTCTTTCAGCGATTTTCGTTCGGAGGAATAATTTCGTTTTGCCGTTTCTCCTCTCTAACGATTTTCTATTTTATCGATTCGCTCCTAAAATAATTGAACTCGGGCCCGTAAGAACAAGGGTACGGGGATAAAATCTGTTTAATTTCTAAACGAGATTTTCCGAGAGCTTGATAGGCTCGAGAAAAGGGGCCCAGAAGTCAATTAACGCTGTAATTAAACAGTGCGTTTGCACCAATTAAACGGCCAACAGCTTAGACACTCGGCTTCCTTAACACGATTTTTTATCGCCTTTCAAAACGTTTTATAAAATTATTTCCGGACCTTTTTTTAATTTTCGATCATCTTCAGTCATCAACTAACATGAAATTTTTTCAATCTCCAATGAAAGAAGAGAAAAATGCCGTTGAAGTGCTTTACTGCGTCGGGGAATTTGTTTCAAAAACTTACTTTCCTATATTTGAGCACTAAAAATCGTCAGAAATTTTTTTACAATAGCCAGTTTTTGTTATTTTGAGAAGGTCTAGGCGGCCTTGGGAGCAGTTTTTCCAAAAAAGTTTTCCTTTGGAAAATGGAAAACTTACTTTTCAACTAAAATGTATTTTGAATGATAATCGCTAGCCATTTTGTAGGTTTTGAGGAGCCCTTTCCGAAAACATATTATATGAGAAAATCCGATGAATAGTTTCGTTGTAATTCTTGAAATTGTGGCAGTGGTAGGGAAATGTGGGGGAAGGTGACGTCATTGGAGTACGCTCCCCTCACTGCTGCACTTAAAATGTGCGGTGAAACCCTCCCTCTGTTATTGCGAAGGTTTAGGACGGCTGAGGTTCGTCATTAGGTTCCCTAGGTAGAAATTTAATTCGCCTTCCTTTGTATGGAATCCCACAAAAGCGATATCTCTTGTACTCGAATTCACAAACTAATTTTTTTAAATAAAAAAATATTTTTATTGGAAAAGGGGAGGGTATGAATGATTCAGAACGATCAAGAGAAAAAAAATTGAGTTAGGGATCGTTTGCTAGGAGAAGCTTCCCCGTTTTGAGAGCGATAACGGATCGCTTTAGGGTGATTTACTTGAGTAAAGCGACGGTAAAAGGGAGATGGGAAGGCCTGATGTGTTTTTGGTATGGTCCCAGGTTGCACAAGATCGTGAGGCACGGGACGTGTTCTCCAGGGTCCGACTTTCCCCCTCTCCAACCCTTAACCCCACTCTTCTTGTCAATTAACTGCATGCAGACTCAGAGAGAAAACCGCACCGGGCTCATATTCACCTTGTTTGTTAGCGAGGCTTAACGAACGGGCCACGCCAAGCTCTTATTAGTGTCAAATTTTCCGACTGACGTCCAACCCGACCATCGACCCTACCCCCCTATCACTCTATTAAAAGTCGGAATTCGTAAAACACGCTAACGCCTAACACACAAATGGAATTCAATCATTTTCCCATTCCTCAGTCCTCGGCCATTTTAACCTCGTAAATATTTATTCCCCGTTTATACCGTAAAACGCTATTTCACTTATGTTTACTTTTTTATTTTTTTTTAAGGGCCATCATACTGCTCGATCATTTTCTTTCAAAAACAAAAGATCGCAGCACTTTCGCTCTTTAAATACTTTCCTATATCTGAGCACTAAGAATCGTCAGAAAAATTTTTACAGAAGCTCATTCTCGTTATTTTTGGAATGTTTAGACGGTATTGGGAGCAGTTTTTCCAAATAACTTTTCTTTGAAAAATGTAAATCTTACTTTTCGACTAAAACCATAAAATAAAGACCAAGGGTGTGTTTATTCTATGCTAAAACATATGAGGCGCTCCGGGTACGAAGGGCGAACTCAACAAAACGTAGTTTCGAGATATTCGCATTTTAAAGTTTCGGTTTTCACGTATTTGAAGGGGAAAAATGGCGAACTCAACATAAAAATAATGACCCTGCGGTAGCAGGGACTAAAAGGTAGATTTCTTTTCATGATTAAAATTAATATGTATAAACACAAAATATATAATTATGTTATAAAAATGATGATATAAGAAAAATTGCGCCACTGAGCCCCTAGAAAAACATCTGATAATTTTATTAATAAAATATTTAATAATTTCCCGGTATAAATTCAAATTTTTTTTAAAGTTTAGCTAGTTCAATATTTTGCGCCTGGCTCGTCCAAACCTGCTTTAATTAATTTTTTACACGCCCTCGCAGAGGTCTTAAAGTTTTTTTTTGCAAAAGGACTAGGATTTCAATAGAAAATGCCAATTTTGTCTTTTAAGCCCTAAGTAAAGTAGGTGAATCGCTGGTCCGATTTCAGCCATTAACGAACTCGTCCGAGCTATAGAGATAAAAACTCTAAATACCGGATATCGTCACCCTCACATTAAAATTGCTCCAGTTATCGTGCTAAATATACATATGTATATATATAAACTTGGTACATTACAATAGGTAGATTTTTGAAGAAAAGAAATCTACCTAATTTAATGGGTGTATTCACCAAGAGGTCTAGAATCTGAAAACGAAGAAAAACTGGAAGACCTTTCTCCAAAATCCCGACGTCGAGGGTATCACAATAACTTCTTTAAGGAAGTTAAAAAAATTTGCCCGATGTCGAGTTCGCCCTTCGTACCCGGAGCGCCTCATATTTTCAATAAAAACCGCTAGCCGTTTCGTAGGTTTTGAAGATTAGAAAGGCCACTCCTCTGGAGTCGGCTCCGAAAGGGCGCTATGGCAATATGGCGAGAGCCTCCGCCTGGGCCCCCATTCCAAATATAAGAAAATCCGATTCGGACAAAAATTATTATAAATACAAAAT
Organism: Orius insidiosus; assembly: GCA_014119065.1. NCBI lineage: Eukaryota > Metazoa > Arthropoda > Insecta > Hemiptera > Anthocoridae > Orius > Orius insidiosus. The sequence continues at coordinate 132,404 of JACGAQ010000387.1, read as the reverse complement.
AAATACACATGGCCGTGGGTGTTGAGGAGGTTTTCCTTTTAATTCCCTTGGCGATACAAAGGTCGTAGGTTCGATTCCCGCTCCAGTTGGTTATTTGAGGTTTTCCTGACAACGGCAAAAGACCGCGGCATTTTTTGTCGGAGAAAACAACCTTTTTGATGGATTTTTTGGCTTCTTTCTTCATTTTTCTTTCCCTAAAAATTTTTACTCCTCGATTTTTTGCGCTGCCCAGTTTTTATCCGATTTTCGACATATAAAATCTACCACATCAGCTTTTTGGGAAGTTTTCGACCCGGATTAATCAACCTTTCACCCGAAAAGAAGGGAAAAGAAGAAAAAAACCTTGAAAGCTCTGGTTCATTCAAATATTTGCGAAGAACCCCGAAGAGCGAGGCCGAATCTCCCGCTAATCACTTGGCTCGCTTTTTATTGTGTTGACACAAGATGGGCTTTATCTTTTCACAGTTAACTTCTTATAAAACTAACAAAAAACATTTTTTTATTTTAAATTATAACTTTGAAAAGAAAACTGGTTTAAGTTTTAGAAGGATCGTATGAATAAACGCGCTCGGAGGTGGTAGGAGGGGCCGGCAACCCCGGGTTTATATTTGCATTCATTATACCGCCACAACCCCCTTAGGCCCACATTTCATTATATTATATTTATAACCGGCTAAACCCCACCGTTACCAATTATGTTACAAATATATTTATCCTTTAATGATTGCTTCTTCCTCCCTCATCTATGAATAAATGAAACTCATCTCCATTTTCTCATTTAAATAAAAATTCGTCTATTCATCCATAGAAAATGTTTTAACTCGTTTAATGATCTGGCAAGTTGAATTTTCTCGTATCAATTATTGGACTTTCGTGAGTCTCCTCCATTATCATCAAGGAGGGCTTATTGGTGAGGGGTGTCTTTTTTTTCTTTTTTTAAATGAGCTTCCACCAATTCTTCCCTTATATTCTTGAACTGGGTCAGGATAAAGAAACAAAATCAATTGGTTGCTGAGCATTTCTTGCCAACTTTTTTACGAAGTAGAACCCTCTTTTTTTCAAATACAAAGTACTTTTCGGACCCTTATTTCTTTTTTAAATAAATATAAAGCAACTCGTTGGTTCATTCGAAATCAATTTTCTGTTGATACGAGAGAGAAGGGTGGGAAAATGCGGTTTTTTAATCAAATATCGAGAAAACTATGAGGCTTAGCATGTTTAGTAAAAATATAATCCACATGAAAAGTACCTCCCAATAGCTAGCACCGACAAAAACTTCTTTAAAGTAGCGTCATCGATTTTTCGTCCTTTCTATCGATCCTTGAAGAAGTTATTGATACCCTCCACGTCTGGTTTTTGGGGAAGGGTCTTCCAGACCCCGGAGGTTCAGTTCGAATATTGATCTTTACCGATCTCAACTTTGTCTGTGGTGCCGGCCGGCCGTAGCATTTTTTTTCCGGAACTCTTTACGGCCCCAGTTTTCAACCGATTTTCACCAAATTTTCTTTAGTCGGTGAACAAGAAACTAACGTGGGCGATTTTTGAATTTCGAAAAAATGGCGGAGAAAGATGTGTTTTTGAAATTTAAAAAAAATTCGCTGCGGCCGAAGTAATTGAAATTTATTTTCACCAAATTTTCACCAATTACTCCTTAAATTTTTTACGAATTTTGGTGTAAAAAAATTATCACTTTTTTAACATTATATTTTCATTTTAGTAGGGAGAAATTTCCACGCCTTAAGAGAGGGTCCTCTCTTGGCGAAAAATCCCATTATTTCTACCTTGATACTGAGAAAAATTTTCGAAAACAAAAGATCTAGAAAATTTTTTGGAAAAAAAGCGCTTTAAAAAAACTCGGAAAATAAAAAAAAAAAAGGAAAATATTTCGAAAAAAAAAATCTTAAAAAGTTCATATGTACATATTTCGAAAAAAAAAAAAAAAAAAAAAAAAACTTTTCCCTCTGTTATACTTACCCCTCCGCTATACTTCCCCTTCGTTATACTTCCCTTCTTTTAGACTTCCCCCCGTTATACTTCTCCTCCGTAATACTTCCCCCCTCTGTAATACTTCCCCGCCTTTATACTTCACCCCTCCGTTAAACGTCCCCTCCGTTATACTTCCCCTCTTTTATACTTCCCCCTCCGTTATTTTTTTTTCCGGGGGTGGTGCACTTAAATCTTTAAGAGATCTCTTGTGCCCCCTTGCGTCAGTGGTGTTTTCCATCAGAAAAAACCATTTAGGTTCCTTAGCTTCAATTTGGGGGCCGCCCGCTTTGAACCCTGGACCCCATAGATGAACGCCGTATCGCAATGTTTGGGATTAACGCCTTAACACGCGCGGCCACCACGACGCCTCCCCCTCTGTTATACTTCCCCCCTCCGTTATACTTCCCCCCTCCTATATTGTTACTTCTCTTTATGGAAGTTCCCATCGGATACAGCTCCAGACTAGTACATTTGTTCTTTTAAGAGCAAATATTTAGCTCAGGATTTGAGGTTTTAAACACAGTTAAATATCAACGAAATCCGTAGATTTTTAAGAAATTTTTCTCGTTCATCAACTCGGAAATTCCAACAAAGCGAACGATAGGGTGGAATTCAAGATAGGAATTTAAATTTTAGTGCTCATCGTTTAACCTTTTTAATCAATCGATATTAACCTATTTTTTTTTTCTAGGTTGGTACCAGTGATTGGTTTTTTGATGACCTTTGCACCTGTAAGTACATCACTTAGTAAATAAGTCGAGTGATTAAAAAGTACGTTCAAAAGACCTTTTATTACATAATTTTATTATTTAGCCAATAATGGAGAAAGAAATGACTGTGATAACGGGTATCACACGACGAGTTTCGGCTTCATAATCCTCTTCAGGTGATTTCCTCTTTTGCAATCATTTTTACACTGACTTATCCGAGATTTAATAGATTCATCGAAAAGTGCTTAAAAATGAGGCATCTTCACTTTCGCAATAAAAAATTGTGTTGCGGAATAAACGTAAAGTAATAAAAATAGTAATAAAAGTGTCATAAAATTCAATAATGAGGTGCGATCTCTCTTGAAGAGAACTGTGGTCAAAACTGACTAACTTAACTGAACTATCATTCTGTCACTAATGTGGGGGAACGATCCCCAACTCTGGATTGGTAATACAACTATACAATAGGATAAGCTCATCTGAAGAGGCTTATTAAGCAGAAATAAAGTCAGATATCCAGTATTACAGTCATTTCTTCCATTATTGATTAAAAACAAAAGAAATTTTTTGTTAATAATTTTATAAAATATTTCGTTTGTCCTATTTTTTGCTTGAAAATCGATAACTCATTTGGTGTAAAACTGCCGATCTTCCAATACGGTCATGGAAAACGTGACGTGTGGACCACTTCTAATAGAAGGGGGGGTCCGACGAACTTGCCTCCACTCGAAAACTAGGCTTGAAAACGTCCGACCCCATCTACTTTTCCCGGGGCGACTCCCCCATCCAACCCATCCGTAAGCACTTTCAAACTCCCGCAACGGCCTCGCCGTTAAAATAATAAGTTGCCTTACTTTCAAAACTAATGCATTTTATGACGTTTCAACTTTTAATAACCTGACCTTTATTTCATGCCATTCTTCGGCCATGTTTCAAACAATTTTTTAAAAGCTTCATTACTTAACATAAAAAACTCTTAATTTGAACCCTGAACAATTTTCGTTTTCAAACATCAAAAACGTTTCCATTTTCTCTGATAGCCTAGGGTTTCAATCGGGAGTATGAAGTGTATGAATGACTCTGAAAGCTGTCTTTGTCTTTGAAGGGTTGATTTATCGTTTTGTGATGTTTGTAATTAATCATGAATCCTTACGTTTATAGCAGATGGGTTAACTCATTGTCCCACATAAAATGTTATAAGAGTACTCCCACCTTTGTTATAATTAAAAGTAAACTTTTCCTCAAAATTTACGCCTTTCGCTTTTCCCAATATGCAGCAATTTTGAATACACCAGGTTAGACAACATTGATGGGGAAAAATATTAGGTGTACAAAATGAAACTCGGCTAAAATCTACAAAATTCAAATTTACCCTGTGGCTGAGTTTCATTTTGTACACCTAATAAATAAAAATTGGAGGAAATTTAATTCTCTATAAATTTGTACTTAATTATTTTTTTCTGGCATGCACCATTTTCGGAAAATAATTTTTTTTAAATAAATTTATCTTGAAAACAGTGCGTCCTAGAGAAAAAATGAATAAAATAAAAATTAAAGAGAATTAAATTTCCAATAGATTTTATTTAGTGCATTTTTTCAATATCTGTAACGGTTTACGATTTACAAGCCTTTAAAAATTAACCTTCTTAATGGTTATACTTCAATAACCTTCTTACACGGAGAAGGTCAACTTTTGATGGACTTTAACGCCTAAAATGTTTAAAATTTTGAAAAAATGAACTACTAGGTGTAAATTTTAAACAAAAATTAATTATTTTTGAAGTATAACAACTTTTTATCTATTTTTATTTATTTTGTTGTTTGAAACTTAGTAAAAACGAAACTTCTTTTTTTTTCACGTCTCACGGAATAGCATGTTATTAAATATTCAAGAGTCTCTACTTGATCAATAACTTATTTCCCAAACTGTAATTAATCGACCCCCTCATATCAAAAACCTATAATTGAATTTTTGAATGAGATCTGTTTTTTTAATTGCAATGATGTTTTTCGTTGTGGACGAATTTCGCAATTATCGATATAGATTTGTGGAAAAAAATACAAAATAAGTCAAATAATCGACGATTTAAAAAGTTAAATGATCAATTGAGGTGCTCCGGGTACGAAGGGCGAACTCAACATCAACATTTTTTTTTTTTTTTTTTTTTTTTTTTTTTTTTTTTTTTTTTTTTTTTTTTTTTTTTTTTTTTTTTTTTTTTCATTTTCAGATTCTAGACCTCTTGGTGAATACACCGATATAATTTTATGTTGAGTTAGCCCTTTTTTCCTCCTTTAAATACGTAAAAACCGATATGCGGCAAAGCTCTAACTGCGATATCCGAGCGGGTACGAAGGGCGAACTCCACATCCTAGTCCACAACCCCCACTCCTTTTCCCATTCCAGGGCATGGCTTTTCTGTTGAGTTCGCCCGTAACATAAAACTTTAAAATGCGATTATCTCGAAACTACGTTTTGTTGAGTTCGCCCTTCGTACCCGGAGCGCCTCAATTGTTGAGGGAAAAAAATATCCTGAATATTTGCCAAGTAGCCTAAATTTTTTTCCTGTAAATTTTGCTTTAAGGTTTAGTTCTGATCAGTGTTGTCACTCAACTGTGTCCCTCTTTGATCAGAAAATCATAGGGAGGATTTGCGGGGATTGAGTCTCATATGGCGTATTTTCGGGTCGGGCGGTGAGGAAGGGCTCGAGGGAAAGGGTCCGACGAAATGAGGGCATCGGTCTTTTGACCCTTCCCCATGTTACAGTCCCTTAGAAAATTTAATTTAATTAATTTACCGTTTGACACACAAAAGTAGATTATTCAAATTACTCGCCATTCACTGACGTCAGAAAAATAAAATAATACAGCATAATGGATTGGATGGATAATGAATATCATAATTAATAAAAAGTTGAACATGAAAAAATTCATTATACTACTTTTAATTATTAAGGGCTGATATTGTTTAAACAAATTAACCGCGTGATGTTTTTTTTCCTCCTTCAGTTATTAAAACAAAAATAAAATCCTATTTTCTCTCTCATTACTGGAGCTGATATAACAATACTTATTGAATTTCTACCCCTTTTCCTTTTTTTATTGTTGTTTATTGAAAGGGTCATAAAGAGACAAAAGGAAAAACAAGGTGGGAACAGTTTAGCACCTCTTAGAACCCTTAAAAGCCGCCATGTTTTATCACTTCAGAGGCCGAGAGGGTGTAAATAAACACACTTTAACCCCTTCCCGAACCCTCTTTTAAAAAAATCAAGACTAAAATAAAAATTTCCCAAATAAAAGAAGGTTTTTAATAAAAGGGGCCCATGTAGGTGAAGTTGAGAAAGTGCTAATGAGAGATTGCTAAAGACGTACTGAAAAAAAGAAAAAAAAGGCGCTGGGTTTGAACTTTTCAAAATTTCTCGACTGTACCTCAAAAAATCCCTTTGATGTTGAAGAGGCACTTTGATGGTGGTCGTAATTATTAAAGAAGCCTATTGTGAAGTAGCTTCAAGTTTCATTGAGGTCCATCTGTAAAGATAGTTGAAGGTAGGGGAAAGAAAAGAAGGCGGCCCCCCTCGCGTTTTCTAAGGCTTGCAACGAGGCGGCTCACGTTTGATCTAAGTTAACAGTTGTGTACGAGTAGAAGGCTACTTGAGGAGACCTCTTGCTTTGATCCGAAGAGCCCTTTTGTTCATCCCTTGACGCCTCCACCCCATTCCTCATCATTCTTATACCTCTCAACGCCTTACATATTCCAAGCATCACACCCTCGCTCTTACAACATCTTTTGTCCCTCTCAATATACCCATATTTCCTCCCCTCTTTGTCAATCTTCAGAAGAGTATTCTCTTATCAGATGATTTCACAAAGGATATAAGCATAAACAAGCATAAATCAGAAAAAATCAAAGTTAAAACCTCTTTCTTAGCATTTTTGAAGAGTACCAGATGTCCAAGTGACACTTTTTAGGTGACTTAAAAGAGTCCAGAAGAAGGGGCAAGTGCCAGATCCTACCACCGAATCGCCTCGATCGATGATAGGATAGGCTAGTGCCAGATCCTACCACTGAATCGCCTCGATCGATGCACACAGCTGTGCTCGTCGAACCATCTGTGAATATTGTCTTCCACTACCTTTTTTGATGTTCCGCATTTCTCATTCCCTTGATACCTCGAATCATAAATGATAAGGCAGTGATTGATCTATCAATGAATAATTAGCTAAAAAGGATGTCTGGAGGAGAACCGGCTAGTGCCAGATCCTGCCACCGAATCGCCTCGATCGATGCACATAGCTGTGTTCGTCGAACCAACTTTGAAAATTGTCGTCCACTACCTTTTTTGATGTTCCGCATTTCTCATTCCCTGGATACCTCGAATCATAAACGATAAGGCAGTGATTGATCTATCGATTAATAATTAGCTAAAAATGATGTCTGGAGGAGAACCGGCTAGTGCCAGATCCTACCACCGGAGCGCCTCAATCGATGCATACAGCTGTGTTCGTCGAACTAACTTAGAAAATTGTCGTCCTCTATACCTTTTTTAATGTTCCGCATTTCTCATTCCCTTGATACCTCGAATCATAAGCGATAAGGCAGTGATTGATCTATCGATGAATAATTAGCTAAAAAGGATGTCTGGAGGAGAACCGGCTAGTGCCAGATTCTACCACCGGAGCGCCTCGATCATTGCATTTTATAGAGCATCGCTAATCACCCGTTTACTGACTGTTTTCTCATATTTATCCTCTCTTATATTTTTTTTAGGGATCAGGGGAAGGATTAGGAGTTTTTCTGGATGAAAATCATCATTTTTGATGGTCGTCTTTGGATGGGGAAATGCTTATGAAAATTAGTAGGATATTTACATATTTTATAATATTAAAACTGTATATAATAAAGTTTGATAAATTTGAAGATAAAATGAGTGGTTGGGACAGGAAAACGAAGGTAGAAGGTTGGCCCACGCTCAATTAATTTGCTGGAGCTTAAATTTGTTTTAAGTTGGTTTTCGCTTAAAAGGGTCGTGCGCGAAGGGTTGAGTTAGGAAGGGTAAAAGTCTGAGATTTAAACTGTTTCTGTTTAGGATGTGTGAAACGAATGGAGGTCGGAAGGTTGCCCTCATAACTGTGCGACTCTGTTTTTCCCTTACAGAAGTCTCAACGGTATCGAGCCCCAGGAAATTGACACGAAGTTTTCTTCTTTCAAACAGTGGGAAAAACCTTTTTTTTTCTCTCTCTCCCTTCTAGTAAAAGTTGATTCTGCGGGCCTCGTGTGTTGGACTGAATCAAGTTAGAGTCTTGCCTTATTTAATTTAGAATGACTTTTTTTTTCATCCACCCCTTCGGACGTGCGAGTCTACCGCGAAAATTCGCCCTATGCGCTCCGGATGTACGAAAATAATTAAAACTTTGCTTGTTAGCTTTCTTTGTTATCAGAAGGTTGATTGAAAAGAAAGGAAAAAACAAATAGAATGTAATTTAGAAATTCTGCCGTTTTCACCTTTTTTTTTTTATTTGTTGAACAACTTTTCTGTAATAAAAAAACATTCATTTAACTTTAAATGGATTTTAAAACATCTTTTTTGACATTCAGTGAACCTCCGGAAAAAAACCATACTTTTAGGGGTAAAAAAATAGATTAGTAAAAGTCATTTGGTGGGCAGGGTAGCATGAAATGGTATCCGGTTATCAAAGAAAAGAAGGGCTAATTGTTGTATCTTTTTGGCGCGTGTCGTATGAGGGTCTTTTCCCTCTACGTAAGTCGAAAATTACCCTCGTTCCCTTTGATCTCAGGGTTCGCCCTCCGAATCGAGAGCTTAAACCCGGTTGTAAATTCTTATTAGAAATCTCATTATCCTAATACACTGAAAGCCCCTTTTCCTCCGGCAAGAAGGATGTTGTATCATGCTCCCGAAACCCCCGATCCCATGGTTTATATTAACCCTCCCCTCAAAAACTCGCCCCTAAACTATTTTAATGCGGGGAAATTATAAAAGAGCGATTCCCCACTTATCAAACTGTCTAATCGTCGAAACTTAATGGAATTCTTTTAATTCCTTTATATTACCTCATTGACTATGCAAAGTTCTCTACGGTTTTTGACATCTATTATCTCTAGGCCTTAAGGAGAGATTGAATATGTGATAAGGAGGAAATTTAAGGGGATGATGGTTTTTAAGTGAGTTGCTTTGCAAAATTTTCGTTGTTAACAACGATTTTCGGTTTTTCCCTTCTATCTCGGAAACCGTCGCTCAAAACGAAAAAATGTCATAAGTAAAAGTTGTAGGTACTAAAATCTACTACATAAAATATTATTAGTTTTTTCCGTCAGAGCAATACTTTAGGAGATATGGAAGTATTTAAGTTGGTTGCTTTGCAAATTTTTCGTTGTTAACAACGGTTTTCGGTTTTTCCCTTCTATCTCGGAAACCGTCGCTCAAAACGAAAAAATTTCTTAAGTGAAAGCCGTAGCTACGGAAATTTCCTACAAAAAAGACCTCATTGGTTTTTTTGTCAGAGCAATACTTAAGGAGATATGAGGGTTCTTAAGTGAGTTGCTTTGCAAATTTTTCGTTGTGAGCAACGGTTTTCGGTTTTTCCCTTCTATCTCGGAAACCGTGGCTCAAAACGAAAAAATGTTATAAGTAAAAGTTGTAGCTACAAAGATGTACTACAAAATTGTTATTATTCTTTATTTGCGTAAGAGCAATATTTAAGGAGTTATGAGGTTAAAACTAATAATCCTACAGAGCCTGTCTGAAAACTTAAAACCTTCATATCTCCTAAAATATTGCTCTGACGGAAAAAACTAATAAGATATTTTATGTAGTAAATTTTTGTCGCTACACCTTTTACTTAGGACATTTTTCGTTTTGAGCGACCGTTTCCAAGATAGAAGGGAAAAACCGAAAACCGTTGCTCACAACGAAATATGTACAAAGCAACCAACTAAAAACCCTCATATCCCCTTAAGGCATCTCTGGGGCTCACAAAAGTCAGAAAAGGGTGGCCAAAAGCGGTTTTTATCAGTGATTGGCGGACTTTTCGTACTGTCTATTGTTCTTTTTCAGTATTTGGGGTTCTTCGTAGTGCAGGGGGATGACGTTTTTGAAGTCGATTTATCGCTCAGGGAAAGATTTTAAAGGGCTTCTAAATATCATAGATCTTTGATCCATTTTCTCCAAGAATTGATGAAATTTACGTTCTATTTTATAAAGAAATGAAAGAATGTCGGGAATAGTCTGAGAGGATGCACCTTAAGGAGACACAGTGTTGCGTACGAAGTGTCTGATTACGTTTATCAGTACAATATCCTGATGAAATTGTGAGAATTTATTTATAAATTGTCTACGATGAGTTATATTATAAATAAAGCGATTGCTTTATTTAGAGAATTTAGAAGTTGCTCCATCGTATCTTACCCTCCATCACAACCAGGAATACGTGATTGGAATTTTCGTCGAGAAGGGTGAGGTTGCTGGCGAAAGTCTAGCGGAAGACGGGTTCCCTAGGAATCAACAGGGAGGGGAAAGAGTAGGAATATAAAGATCCCCGACAGATGGGGTGAGTTACATTTTTTGTTTTATCATCATATCTGAAGAACACATTTGACGGTTTCGGGCGAGGGAAAAAGAAACAGATCTCCCTCCAAATCATTTGCAACCCGGGTTTCTCTTTTATTGAAAACGAATACCAGATGTCTAACTCTAATAACAAAATACCTGCACAATATTATTAAATATATTTCACATCAAGCTTCTGAAAAGCAATTATAAATTTTGCTTTTTAAAACAATGGAGAGGTATACAATCATTTTCTGTGCTTTTTTGTTTAAATTTATCCACTTTCTATTTTTTTTAGATTTGATTGCGTGTAGGGCTGAAATGCTGGGATAAAGGGCTGAAAATAAACAAGGTCTATACTGTATATAGGGTAGAATTGTCCCAACCCCTTCAGTTTGGATAACACGGTCCCCCAATTAAATCCATCGGCTTTGTGTCCGTACCTATACGAGTATACTCTCACAAACAAAGCGAATTAATGAAAACGAACCTCCGGCTAGGATTTAAGTGTAATCAGGGTTTTTTTTTCTTTACCAGATTGCGGCGAATAAATATTCCCGTTTTTTAACTCTTTCATTTAGTTTTTGAGCATTTCGGACATCCAGAACAGTGAATAAGGTTAGTGGACCACCCTGTATATAAGGTCATACGCCCAGCTGGGATGATTGCCCTATTGTCCCCAAAATCTCGTCAGGGGACGGTCAAATCTCCCTGCTTCTTCACTAAGGGGCACAGAACACAGAATTTGGCCAATTTTGGGACAGTTTTTGGTCGTTTTCTAGTATAAAAAAACCGTTTTATCAGGTTATCGTGCGTTCAAATTGTTTTTTACCTTGTTTGGAATAATTTTCCTCAATTTTTTGGTGTAAAAACACCCGTTTTATCGGTTTTTAAAGCTTTAAACTCCCTTTTGAAAGCGTTTCTGATAGTTTTCTCGACTTTTTGGTGTAAAAACACCTGTTTTGTCGGGTGTTTGAGCAAACAACGCGTTCAAATAGGGGGGTTATATGCTCAAACACCCGATAAAACGGGTGTTTGTACACCGAAAAGTCGACGTCGTAAAAACACCTGTTTTGTCGGGTGTTTGAGCTTACGACCCCCTATTTAACGCGTTTTTGGTAGTTTCCTCGACTTTTTGGTGTAAAAACACCTTTTTCATCGAGTGTTTGAGCCTATAACCCCCTTTTTATCGCGTTTTTTATAGTTTCCTCGATTGTTTAGGGTAAAAACACCGGTTTTATCGAGTTTTTGTGTTTTTAACTCCCTTGAGAACGCGTTTCTGATAGTTTCCTCGACTTTTTGGTGTAAAAACACCTGTTTCATCGAGTGTTTGAGCCTATAACCCCCTTTTTAACGCGTTTTTGATAGTTTCCTCGATTTTTTGGTGTAAAAACAGCTGTTTCATCGAGTGTTTGAGCTTTTACCTCTCTATGAACGCGTTTCTGATAGTTTCCTCGACTTTTCGGTGTACAAACCCCCCTATTTGAACGCGTTTTTAAAAGTTTCCTCGTTTTTTTGGTGTATAAACACCTGTTTCATCGAGTGTTTGAGCCTATAACCCCCTTTTTAACGCGTTTTTGATAGTTTCCTCGATTTTTCGGTGTAAAAACACCTGTTTTATCGAGTGCTTGAGCTTATAATCCCCTTTTGAACGCGTTATTGTTAGTTTCCTCGACTCTTTGGTGTAAAAACACCTGTTTTATCGAGTGTTAAAGCTTTTAACTCTCTTTTGAACGCATTTCTGATAGTTTCCTCGACTTTTTGGTGTAAAAACGCCTGTTTTATCGGGTGTTTGAGCTTATAACCCCCATTTTAACGCGTTTTTGATAGTTTCCTCGATTTTTTGGTGTAAAACACCCGTTTTATCTGGGTTTAGAGCTTACAACAACCTTTCGAAGTCAGTAAGTCGTTTCCCTCGATTTTGTGCCCTCTGAAAACCCATTTTATCTGGGTTTTTTGTGTTCAACATATTTAGTTTAGCATTTTGGATCGTTTCCTAGATTTTTTTGGTTTTGAAAGTTTGTACCTACTATGGCGATAGTTGTATAAACACAATTTATTACTTTTTCTTTACTTACTAGTTAAACTGCATAATAAACTTCAGCGTTACTTTGAGTGATATTTTTAATTTAGGCCTTGACAGTGACGAATTTGCCTGAAAAAGGGAAAATAATTATTGGCCTAAAAGGTTTTTTTTTCTCCTTTTTTTTTTTTTCCTCCCCGCATTAAATGACCACAACGCGTTTCCATGTGACACTCTCGACAAATTAGATTCTAGGAAAGTCAGTTACTCCGTTAATGTCACCTTTGACAACCGACCGTCCAGCTCGAGCCTTTTCTCGTTGCTTTTCCTTAATACGCTTCGTTAATTAAAGTATAAGTTGAATATTTTAAGATTTTTTATGTCGGTTTCAATTTAATCGGGAGAGTGGCCGTGGCTCCACAATCCCATTTTCTTTACGGGCGTGTGTTAGTGTTAGTGCGTAATAAAGGAACCAGCCGGCTCTGATATAGTGCATGATATCACGGAAACCCATACGGTACTTTATAGGATTTAACTATAAATAAAATTAGTTCATAAAGCACATGATAAAGGGAAGTCAAATGGTGAAAAGCAAACGCCTTTCTTAACCTCCAAATGTAAAAAACTTTAGCCTTTTTCTTTCTACCTTCCCGCACACTCGATCAAATCTAGGATTTGAGAGAATATACCGAAGTCACCTGATGATTACAATTATACCGAAGCTCTAAAATCCATCTTCCTTATATGAGGCGCTACGGGTTCGAAGGGCGAACTCGACATCGGACAAATTTTTTTTTTAATTTTCAGATTCTATACCTTTTGAAGAATACACCCATGTAATTTTTATATTGAGTTTGCCCTTTTTTCCCCTTTAAAATTCGTAAAACCGATATGCGGCAAAGCTCTAACGAGCATCCGAGCGGGTACGAAGAGCGAGCATGACTTTTCTGTTGAGTTCGCCCGTAACACAAAACTTTAAATGCGAATATCTCGAAACTACGTTTTGTTGAGTTCGCCCTTCGTACCCGGAGCGCCTCAATTGTGAACGCTTTGTTCCAGAATTCAACATCAAATACTAATTAGAATTTTTCAACATCTTGATAATCGAAGCGGAAGAAGGTGATTCTTTTTAGTCTCGAGTCATTGGACGAATTAAAACTTTCAATTTGGATGAATTGATCGGATTAGTGTGATAGAAAGAAGAGAAAAGATCGGGGAATGAGAACCCCCGGGGAATCGCCCGTGCCGTGCCCGAGCATAATAAGTAACACCAGTTTCCAGTCTGACAGATGGTGCTCTACAGTCCTGCCCTCTAATGGCGCTTCATTAAAGTTGTAAATTAAAACTGGCTTGTTGCATAATTTGTCTCCTAATTAATCCCCCTCGCTCTCTTTCTCTTCTTCAGCCCTTTCATCCGCCAAAAACAGACGTTACTGCTCCGGCGCTAGCCCGTTTTAATCTTTAATTAAAATTTAGTAGAAAAACATGTTTATTCATCCCAATACGACGTTTTAAACGGATAAATTTTACCCCTTGGACATTTTCAACTTTTTTCACGTTTATAATTATTTAGAAGTCTTTATCTCGAAAAGAAACTGAGAAATCGTATCTGAAAGTTTAGGATTAAATTAATGCGAAAGGAACCCCAGATGTATCAGATGCAAGGGGTTTTGCCCATAATTTATGCCAACTTGAAGATATCTGATTTCCCTTGCTCCTCGTCTGTTTTCCTTTCGGGTCCAACTGATATTTATGTCGGTGCATCTTGAGGGGATATGAGCTGACCTGTCATTCCTCTTTAGATATATCGAAGGGGTGGTTATGGAATATCATTTACATGATATGAACACAGGAAAAAAAAAAGTTATTTTTCTTTTGTTTAAAAAATGAAACTTTCTTCGGAATCAATATTGCATATTGGTCCTATTGTAAGTAATAGTGAAGAGGTATAAAAGGGCAACGGGTACCCAATCCATCAGGAAGCGGAGCACTATCTCAAGTCATACATCAGCCCGTGAACTCGACCCTTTCTCCATCCCAGTTCCTATAACCCAAGCCTCCTTTTTATTACACCGAACGTAAACAAAAACCTAAAATATGTCGTAAACCTGGGATAACATTGTTAAATTTTACGTTTTTCGATAAGGAATTTTATGAAACCTAAAAAATGCTTTATTCAGTGGTTTATTTACATACTATATCAAAATGTAATAGTTTTTTCGATAAGGAATTTTATGAAACCTAAAAATGCTTTATTCAGTGGTTTCGTATTTACATATCAATAAAAAATTATTTGTTAATTTAGGAATTGCGGTGGGAAAAAGTGAAAAAAAACGTTTTGTTGGCACAACACTTGATTGGACGTCTTCCTTTTTTTCATTTTCCATCGGAAACCGATTGTCTCATTCACATTTTATTTGCTCAGTCTCGAATTTTCTCGCTTTCGGCCGATTAACGCGCTTTAAAAAAACTGGAGTTTGTATTTCATTTTGTTTAAATTGAATAGATTTTGGGGAGTTGAAAGTTTTGAAATCTTATCCTCCTTTTATCACAGGTCCCTAGAGCCTTTATAAAGTTCTTAAGGGTTTTCTTCAACTCCTCTGTCAGCGATCTCGAAAAGAGGGGAAGCGAGAATAAAGGCAAAAGTGAATAAAAGGGAGAAGCCTCGTTGGAACCATTATCGAGGGAAATACAATACAATTAATTTGTCATTTTCTTTTCGCAGAGTACAATGCCTTTTTGATCATTTATCTTCATCTTAATTCACTGCATCCGGACGGACTCACGGACGGATTACGCCGGACAATGATATTAGTTCGGTTTACTTGTTACACATTCAACAGTTGTTCGATGACCTGGTTTACACAAAACCGCAAAGACGATTTTATTTTTAACGTTTGGAAGAAAACCGAAGGCAATAAAGTCCGAAAGTCGAAGGAACCGAAAGTTAGTGCTATAGAGATATTAGAAGAAGGCCTACAATGTGGGAATTAAAGAGGATACGGCCTCATGGGAACAGCCACGCATCCTCCTCACAAATCACCCCTTCAACCCTTCTCCAGCCCTATCTGCCATAGCCAAGCCTGAAAAAAAGCTAACTAAAAATAAAAACACCCTTTGCAATTTAAATAAACATTTCGCTTTGGAAACTGGTTTGAAACTCCTGGAGCATGCGCAGAAGGATTTGGACGGCATACTTGACATCGTTTGTCCGGCAGATCTGAAGCGCATGCTCCAGGAGTTTCAAACTGCGGTTGGAACAAAGCCATCAGTAGTATTTAAAAGAATACAAGTTTTATAACTTGATGAGAGGGACGAAAATTTTTTTTCCTTCTTTCTTGTGGTTTCAATACCAGAAGAGAGAAAACGCTTGGCGTAACGTTGTGTGCTCTTGACGTACTCAAGAGCTTAAAAAACCTTTTTTTTTCTACCCAGGAAAAGTGAAGTGGAAAACAAACATTGTGACGTCATTTCATACTATGGGTGGGATCCGTTAAATATTTAAAACCTCGAGATTTTCAGATCTCTTTTTTAAAATCATAATTTTTTTTATCTAACCTATTATACAACGGACGTTTAGCGTTTTTCCTCTGAGATTTTTAGTCCCATCAATTTTTTAAACGATGGAAATTGCATTTTTAAAAATATTACGGAATAATATGAGGCGCTCCGGGTACGAAGGGCGAACTCGACAAAACGTAGTTTCGAGATATTCGCATTAATTTAAAGTTTTCTGTTAAGGGCGAACTCGACAGAAAAGTCACTCTCTGGAATTTTCGTGGCGAGATTTTAGATTTTATAGCATAGAGGAAAGGGTTTTTTAAAAATTTTCGACTATTTTTTACAATTATTAATTCACAAAATGTATAATATTTTTATTTCGTGGCGGTGAGCTGTTCCAAGAGGAGTGGGGCTCCCGGAAAAGGAGTGGGGGTAGTGGACTAGGATGTGGAGTTCGCCCTTCGTACCCGCTCGGATATCGCAGTTAGAGCTTTGCCGCGGTTTTTACGTATTTAAAGGGGAAAAAAGGGGCGAACTCAACAGAAAAGTCATGCCCCTGAATGGGAAGAGGAGTGGGGTTGTGGACTAGGATGTGGAGTTCGCCCTTCGTACCCACTCGGATATCGCAGTTAGAGCTTTGCCGCGGTTTTTACGTATTTAAAGGGAAAAAGGGCGAACTCAACATAAAATTATATGGGTGTATTCACCAAGAGGTCTAGAATCTGAAAATGAAGAAAAAAAAATTTGTCCGATGCTGAGTTCGCCCTTCGTACCCGGAGCGCCTCAATTGATTGACAAAATGGGTTGTTCATCAGCGACAAACAGCAGAAGAAACATGCCAGGTTATTAAATTTGACCGGTTACAAGTTTTGAATAATAAGTAAGGTCTCAAAGCAGGGCGATACGTATTGATTGTGTCATCACTCAAACCCCTCTTCTTTCGGGCGTCGATTCACCCCGCGGATCCCTTTTGTAAATATAATTAATTATTTAGAGAAATGTAAACAAAGTGGAGGACCTCCGCGGTCTTTGTCAACAGTCGGTGAAACTAATTGATCCCCTCCCTACCGATACTGCAACGGCATAAACATGTTTCCTTAATGATGGTCGTATCTATTATCGTCGTATCATGCTCATCGTTATCGATCGTACCACTTAAAAATCCAATTTCATACCTAAAAAGTTCAGCGAAAATTTTCTACGATTCCCAAAGGTGGATAAAAGAATAAATCATTATTCGATTTAAACGACTTAGAGAAGTTGCCTTGGAAAAAGCATATAACGTTTTAGTTGGCCCGGGGTATTGGAAAACATTTTTCTTTTTAACCGCGGTGAAAAACGCTCGGACTCGTACCCCTTCTCGAGAGTTAGTAAAGCAACAAAATGTTCCGTTTGGTTTACAACCAGACTTTTTCCCACTAAATTCTTAGGCTATCATTAAATGTAACAGCCCTAACGTACTTTATACTCTTTCCAAAGCAGCCTTTTTTTCCACCCTTTCCCGTCAAGTTTCAAACCTAGTAAATTAATTTAGGAATCCAACCCTCAACAATAACTAAGTTTTTTTTTGAAGTTTTAACTGCGCTAATTTTGTTCAACTTCAAACATTCTCTAGCCAATTCTTTTTTCATCAAGCTTTTAACACTCTCAGCGCGGCAAGCCCAACTGGCAAATCTCACCCTGGTTTCAAACCTAGTAAATTAATTTAGGAATCCAACCCTCAACAATAACTAAGTTTGTTTTTGAAGTTTTAACTGCGCTAATTTTGTTCAACTTCAAACATTCTCTAGCCAATTCTTTTTTCATCATTTTAACACTCTCAGCGCGGCAAGCCCAACTGGCAAATCCACCCTGGGGCGGGAAAATTTTTTTTCGTCAAACTACTTAATTACCTCCAAAAACATTAATAATGAAGTATAAAATTAATTTGGCATGTTAATTATGCCAAAATAATGCTTAATTGTCCCTCACAAAAGATCAGATTTGTAGGCAATCCCGCAATGTTTTTCCCCTTCTCATACCATTTTGGAACTGTTACTAGGATCAACTTCTCTAAGTGGTCAACCTATTACTTTTAGCCATTAGCCTAATTTTTTTTTTATTATTAAAGCTCGTTATTTATTTTTGTGTGGATACATTTTCATGGTTAAAATATTTTGCATTTTAGGTACCTACTCAAATTATTCAAAATTGCTTTTCGGGTGACAAATATTAAAAAATAAAGTCACTAGCCATTTGTAACGGCTTGGGATTCCCGAAAAAACCGTTGGGATTAGAAAGGAAATTTTTGTTAATTTAACGATTTTTTTGTCAAAACGGGCTCTTAATACGTAAGCAGGTAAAGATTATCTCAAATCCGGTGAAATGACCTGGGGAAAAAGCGTTAAAAAAAATTTTATAGAAAAAAAACTGCGCGGATCACTACGATAATGAAAAGTTGTTTAACTTTAAAATTTTTGAAGAGCGGAAATGGGTAGTTATTTTTTTTTTCTAAGTGCAAAAACTAAAATAATTAATAAAAGTGAATAATTTTAAATAAAATCTACTAAGAAAACTAAATGAATCTTAGGCCCTAATAAAGTTGGAAAAGGTAAAAGTAACGAACTTGTTTTTAGAGTGAAACATAGAACGAACTGCTACCGTTCATAGTTTTAGTTCCCGAATTCGCCACGGCGCTTGGCCGCTCGGAAGTCTTTACTTTTTTTAAAAATTATACTTAAAAAAAAGATTGTAACTTATGATCGTTGTACCTAATAAATAATTTTGTGTTTAATTTAACTTAATAGAACAAAAAATTAATAAGTTTTTTAAGAAATTACCCGAAATTAATAGTAACAGGTCCAATTGTGAGAAGGAACGCTTTTGGTTTTCTCTACTCTTTTGGTCTAAAAGCTAAATAATATTAATAAAAACGGCAAAAAGTTGTGATCATAAGCTAACTAATAGTTTTAAAATTATTGTTTTAAAAAACTTACAGTCAAAAAGTTGAAAAATAATCCAAATTGAACTGAAAACGTCTCCGTGAAGTAGCTGGTTTAACTGTCTACTTTGAGTGTCAAAATCGGACTGAAGAAAAAGGTCTAGAGTCAAGGTAAGACCGTATTTAGGTATAAAAACCCTTTAAGAATTAACGTATGTCAACAGTTGTGCGAAATTTACTGTTTTAAGCATCGAAAATCGCTTTTTAAAAGACGCATGAACGGTCGATGTATACATCGACCCGCCCCGAGAAAGGAACTTTCTACTCAATGTATACATCGACCCGCGCTGAGAGTGTTAATTTCGAGGAAAAACATTTTTGAGAAAATTAAAT
Organism: Orius insidiosus; assembly: GCA_014119065.1. Taxonomy (NCBI): domain Eukaryota; kingdom Metazoa; phylum Arthropoda; class Insecta; order Hemiptera; family Anthocoridae; genus Orius; species Orius insidiosus. The sequence continues at coordinate 113,309 of JACGAQ010000387.1, read as the reverse complement.
TTTTAAGTTAAGAAAAAGCGTTGTTTAAAACTGAATACGTCGATCTGTTTGGCATAGCCTGAGGGTGCTATTAGCAGGCTTGTTAAGCGGGACGAGTGTTGCCAATCTACCCTCATTTCCACCTTTTTTTTACGCTTTGAACTCAAAATCGCTCAATCATCCATGTTCATAAATTCATAACAATTGAGGCGCTCCGGGTACGAAGGGCGAACTCAACAAAACGTAGTTTCGAGATATTCGCATTTTAAAGTTTTATGTTACGGGCGAACTCAACAGAAAAGTCATGCCCCTGAAATGGGAAAAGGAGTGGGGGTTGTGGACTAGGATGTGGAGTTCGCCCTTCGTACCCGCTCGGATATCGCAATTAGAGCTTTGCCGCATATCGGTTTTTACGTATTTAAAGGGGGAAAAAGGGCGAACTCAACATAAAAATTATATGGGTGTATTCACTAAAATCTGAAAGTGAAGAAAAAAAAATTTGTCCGATGTTGAGTTCGCCCTTCGTACCCGGAGCGCCGGTTTTTTTAAAACCCTTTCCTCTATGATTCTATAAAATCTAAAATCTCGCCACGAAAATTCCAGAGAGTGACTTCTCTGTCGAGTTCGCCCTTAACAGAAAACTTTAAAATGCGAATATCTCGAAACTACGTTTTGTCGAGTTCGCCCTTCGTACCCGGAGCGCCTCATATATTCATGACAATTTAACTGCTTGAAAGAGGTGTTATTGTGATACCCTCTATAGAAAAGAGTACGGAAAAACGTCGTTTTTATCGGGAAAGCATTTTTTTATCTTTTTTTGAAATCCGCAATAATGGCGGAGATATGTCTGTCTAGTTTTTTTTTCCCTGATGGAACATTTTGTCATCTCGACAGTTTTTAAATTTCCTTCTCATGAAACCTATTTTATTTGTATAAAATATTCTACTGAATAATATCCCATTTATTTTCTTTATGGGAAGTTCCATTTTGGAGAGAGACTAATAAAAGAAATAAAAAGTCCCTTCTCATTTCCTTTACAGATGTGATACTCACATTAAAATTCTGAATATTTGACTTTCTCGAGTTTCCGGTCTGATGAAGTACCCCACAGGTTTACCCTCGACGAAAGAAACTTCTTGAATATATTAACTTTACCGCTTAGTTCCGATTTCGCTTTTACCGATGAAATGGTTGAAATTACGACCTCTGGAAAAAAGGCATAAAATTTTGTTGAGGAATAAAATCTTAGTAAAGATTCATATCACGTAATTATAATAATGAAATTTCCTTTAGGGTTGATAAGGAGCATTATAAGCAGGGGAAAGTAGATAAAGATAGTCATTATTGCTTTTTCAATGTTGAGCGCAATTCTAAGTATCACATTTCTGATTAAAATTGAAGACAAATGAGTCTTTTCGCAATTTTTTATTTTATTCGACCCTCCAAAAAAAAGTTTTAAATAAAACAAGCCATTGTTTGAAAATCGCAGGCTCTTGTGACAGGGCGAAAGTATAATGGAAAGGGTTGGAGGAGAGAGAGAAAAAAAAAATTATATTGCCGAGGTTTTGCGGAGGTCGCGAGGTCTCCCTCTAAACTCTTTGTCATGAGAAAAGTTTCCCGTAGCAGGAGCCAAATTGAGGCTACTCTGTGGGGGTGATAAACCAGGTTTATGTTTTAATTTATCGTCCTTAACTCAAGACGAGCTTGAGCAACTTCTTATTGGTGTATATATCATGGATTTTTTACCTGAAATTGCGAATTTTTAATTGATTTATAGATCCGATACTAGGAAAATTTTAAGTATTAAGGATAAAAGTACTAGTTTGTAGAGCTTCCAACGAAAACTTCATTAAAGAGAACTAAAAATATAGGAGGGGAAGTATAACGGTGGGGGAAGTATAACGGTGGGGGAAGTATAAGAAAGGGGAAGTATAAGGGAGGGGAAGTATAAAGGTGGGGGAAGTGTAAGGGAGAAGTATAACGGTGGGGGAAGTATAAGGGAGGGGAAGTATAAGAGAGGGGAAGTATAAAGGATAGGGAAGAATAAAGGAGGGGAAGTATAATGGAGCTTTTTCTTTCGTTTTTCGAACAATTTTCTTAGGTTTTTTATCCGTACTGTATCAAGGTATAAATAATGGGATTTTTGCCCAATGGGGGTCACACTCGTAACGGGTGGAAGTATGAAATTTCTCCCTACTAAAAATGATAAAATGTAAAAAAATCAATTTTTTTACACCAAAAATTCGAAAACAATATAAGAAGTAATTGGTAAAAATTCGGTGAAAATCGGACCTATGGTTCGGCCGCAGCGAATTTTTTAAAACTTCAAACAGACATATTATCTCCGCCATTTTTTCGAAATTCAAAAATCGCCCTCTTTAAATTGTTGTTCACCGTCTAAAGAAATTTGTGTAAAAATTTGGTCAAAATTGGTTGAAAAGTGTTCCGGAAAAAATGGTACGGCCGGCCGGCACCACAGACAAACTTGAGATCTGTAATGATCAATATTCGATGTGACCCTCCGGGGTCTGGATGACCCAAAAAACCCGACGTGGAGGGTATCACAATAATTTCTTTTAAAAAGTTAAAAAGGTCACCCTCCCTAGCCCAGTTTTGAAACTTGTTAAAATTTTGGAAAACTAATATGAATTTTTGAAAAAAAAAAACGCGGGAACTAAAAATACACGCTTGCTCATTGCCCTATTGGCTTGCGCCTGCGCGTATTTCTGGTATCATTAACTCACATGCACCGATATTTTACTAATTTTCTTTCTTTTTTAATTATGAAACCATGATTTATTTTCTTCGAAATCAACCTAGATACTTACCTTTTTATATTCTTATATTTTTTATGAATTTGGGGTAAATTATGTTAATACATAATTTTAAAATTTACCAAAAAGTATTACTTACAAGATTTTTTTTTGAGTTCGAGTGTATTCATATTCGGATACGAATACCTAATTTTATTATTATTCGCATTTACATTCATAATATTTAGATTCTTGAATATGAATATATTCTAGAGATAACTACGAAAAGAGGAGTGCGTGGAAATTGAATAAAATTTCGGCCCTGAAGGCTTCCTTTCTGAAGTCATTTTTTTTAAACTTGTCAAGGAGGGTAATACAATAGCTTCTATTTTAAAAAGTAGAAATAAAGTAGTGGTCGAATTTTTCGTGGAGAATGAATGAGTACCTATTACAGATATTTATCTTAATAAAGATTTGTGTTAGGTTCGCGTATGGGGAGTTTTATCTTTGTAAAACCAAACTCGGTCATAAATACAACTTTTCCATCCTCGTGGCCCGGGATTCAAGAATTATGCATCGTGTACAAACAAAGCGCGCATTTTTTTAGTCAATACGCGCCACAGAGGTAAATATTGTCCCGCTCTTTTATTGACTTAACGTTTTAACGATTTTCGGGAGTTGTTTTAGTTAATTTATTATAAGAGAAAGCGAAAGGGTTTTGGTAATATATCAAAGGGTTTTGATCAGATTACTCATTTCTAGAATTCAGCACGAGACGTTCCTTAATTGGAGGTGCACACAATATTATGGAGGGGTAGATTGGATGGAACCCCTTGGGCTGTAAACACTTGGTCTAAAGGGGAATACGTGAAGTCTAATAAATATGCAAATCATCTCGCTCGAAAAAGGAGTGTATCGAACTCTTGTAATTAGGTGATAAGGCGTCGCGAGTCGTGAAAATGGGGGAGGAAGCGCGTTGAGAAATTCAACCTCATTTGCCTTCCGAGACAGGAATGGGCGAGAAAACCCCACGGTTATACTTTAATAACCGGGGAGCCGTTGTTAAACCTCCCTTTTCCTTCTCTCACCCTCAACCATTCTCTCTTTACCATCTTCTAATACCAAGGGTTTTACCGCAGAGCTAACACGGCGAAATTACAAAACCCACCCTTCGTTCGGACCTTGGTTATCATAACCGCCTAAAATAATATTTCCTATTATTAATTTGCCTTTATTAAAATTTTTCTCATAAAAAACCTATTGTATTACCCTCCCATCTCACCACCACTAATTAATACTAATTTTTAAAATTAGGCGCTCCGGGTACGAAGGGCGAACTCAACATCGGACAAATTTTTTTTTTTCATTTTCAGATTCTAGACCTCTTGGTGAATACACCCATATAATTTCATGTTGAGTTCGCCCTTTTTTCCCTTTTAAATACCTAAAAACCGATATGCGGCAAAGCTCTAACTGCGATATCCGAGCGGGTACGAAGGGCGAACTCCACATCCTAGTCCACAACCCCCACTCCTTTTCCCATTCCAGGGCATGACTTTTTTGTTGAGTTCGCCCGTAACATAAAACTTTAAATTGCGAATATCTCGAAACTACGTTTTGTTGAGTTCGCCCTTCGTACCCGGAGCGCCTCAAATTGAAATCACTGTTTGTTCATTTTAAAAAAGTTTTTAAGCTAATATTTAAACTATTATTTCCAGTTAGGATTAAAATTTCTTTTGCCTTTAGCTATGTAAACAAATTAAAATTTGTTTCCTGTTTTTCATAAATATTGAAGTACCCTAGTAATTAACATTTCAAAGGAAACAACGTTTGCTTATTTGTTGAAGAAAAGAAAACAATATTTTCAATTAATGCAAATTTTTAAAAATAAAAGTAAGGCCTATTTTTTTTATAAAAAAAAAATTATTATCCCAAGGAGGCTCTCACGAACGTGAATAAGTACAAAAAGTCTTTTTTTTTTTTTTTAAAAAAGGGGAAAAAAAGAGGGGAAAGAAGTGTAAAAAAAATCTAAATGGTACCACGCGAGAAAATCACGAACGGCTGACTGACTTGCCCTCCCCCCACCCCCCTCCCGGCCCTTTTTGGACGTTTTCAACGTTACAGCACTCGGGCATTCAGAAGGGTGTTTTTTAGGCTCGCGCGTTTCCTAAGGGCTACGCTGGGGTAGGAAAGGGATTTTTACGTAGATTCTCTTTCACCGTTCAAAAGAGATGTAACAATAACGCTACCCATGAATAATTTAAAGAGGGCCCTTGAGAGCTGGCACCAGCACAATGAGAAGCTTTAGGGGAGAAAAATCTGTTTAAAAATTCAAAAATATAATATATAGAGTTTAAAAAAAGAAAAATTAATTAAATAAGCAGAGAATTCAAGGCAGAAAGAAAAATACAACTATTACACTTTGGTTAAGAACTAATATATCACTCCCTTTATTTTTATAGTATTGAAAGAAAAAAGTTAAATGGAAACCACCTTGTTTTTTGACGAAGAATTGATTGCAATTAACGAATTTTGAGGTTGGTATACAGGGTGTCCCAGAGCGAGTTTTATTCTACAGGGTTGTCCGGAAACATATGGCATACGTCAAGAAGAGCGTTAAAAAGTGGTTTTACGGAAAAAAAGTTAAATGAAAACACCCCTAATTTAAATCGAAGAATTTGATGGTGTAGTTTAAAATGCGTTTGGATATACAGGGTGTCCCAAACTTCGTTATTTAAAATTAGAACCCCTATTTTTTATTTCAGATTCGTAGTCTACGCAAAATTTCAAGAATATTTGATTATTTTTATGACCATTTTCGACAACTTAAAAAAAAAGTGTTTAGTTGTCCAAAATCGTCATATGAGTACTCAAATCTACTTGAAATTTTGCGTAGATTACGAATCTGAAATAAAAATTAGGGGTTCTAATTTGAAATAACGAAGTTAGGGACACCCTGTATATCCAAACGCATTTTAAACTACACCATCAAATTATTTGATTTAAATTAGGTAGGGTTTATATTTAACTTTTTCATAAAACCACTTTTTAACGCTCTCCCTGACGTATGCCTTGTGTTTCCGGACACCCTGTATTTTACTATATATATGGCCGAATTTCGCGTTTTTCGCTCTAAAATCCGTCAAAATTGACCTAAGAGACTATTTTTTATTTATTTTACTTGTAAGTGTCCGAGGATTCCAACTAGCACAAATTCAAGCATCTACCCCTTCTGCATCTCGAGATGTCGTCGCTGATAAACAACCGTTAAGCCACTCTCTCATTTGAAGTTGGGAAGGAAGTTTTAGATATTTTAGCAAAGGATATTTTCTTTTCACGTGTAGATTAGATGATTTTAACTTCCTCAAAGAGAAGTTATTTTAACACCCTGTATGTATGATGGGAGATCTTCCAGTTCTGGATCCCATCGAGTAAAAATGACTAGTGATGATTCTCCTTTTTTTTTATCTCCCCACCCAAGAAAATTGTGAATTCCGTAAATGTTTATAAAAAAACAAGAACAAAAATTCCTTTTCTTTCGCTTGAAACGTGTTATGTTTAGGTCACACAAGTTAGACCGTGTCGGCTTTCCTGGAATGGCGTAGGGTGGCAAAATAAAATAGAAAAAAAAGGGCATTACATCACGGTTTTAGATTCAATTTAGACCGAAAGTCCGAAGGACCGCTTTGATAACCGATCAGTTTTTCCGTCCGTGACCCTTGGGAAAGAGACGCTACGGAATTCTCATTCCGAAAATTGTTTAACATCCATTATTCTCTTAGGAAAACAACATTTTTTGTTTTTCTGCTCTGTAAATCAATAGTTTTTGAATTATAAACGGTTGATTTGCTAATTTATATTGACTTAGCGTTCAATGTCCTATGTAATTATCTGTTAGCAAAAGTAAACACAATTTTTTTAAAATTATTAATCCTAGCAAATTAGGTAGAAAAAAAAAGGAACCTTTTGGTTACTAGTCCAATCTACCAACTGAGCTATGAAAGCCAATATATTTACTTGTGCAATCCAGGAAGACGGGTTGACATTGAGGCAGCCCTTTCTTTCCCTACAAACTTGATTGTTCTCTAATGTCCTTTTTTTTTGTTTCAGGTTTGTGCTGATCTGATGAATTGGAAATGGTAACTTTCTATGCGGAGTTAATTACTAAAAAAAGGTGCAAAGGAGCTTTAAAAAAAGGAACTCTGCAGAAATCTTAAGCTGCTTCAAATACGCATAGGGTGGGATATTGGAAGGGACAAATCCCGTAACCCCCTTTTCCTGTTTAATGCCTTTAACGCCTCTCCCCCAGAAACCTCCTGCACGCTTCATTTGGACCCCTTCCCTTTTTACCTCCAACAGTAAAAAGACGTGATTTGACATTTTGCTTAGTGGATTAGGGACGAATTCCATTAGGGTTAATTTGGAACGTTCCTTTCTTACTTACCTAAAACATTACTTATTTACTAAGGTGAAGAAGAATGGAGTAGGAAAATAAGATTTCGCCATCTTCGTGCTAAATATTAGGTGTACAAAATGAAACTCAGCCACAGGGTAAATTTGAATTTTGTAGATTTTAGCCGAGTTTCATTTTGTACACCTAGTAGTTCATTTTTTCAAAATTTTAACATTTTAGGCGTTAAATTCCATCAAAAGTTGACCTTCTCCGTGTAAGAAGGTTATTGAAGTATAATCATTAAGATGGTTAATTTTTAAAGGCTTGTAAATCGTAAACCGTTACAGATATTGAAAAAATGCACCAAATAAAATCTGTTGGAAATTTAATTCTCTTTAATTTTTATTTTATTCATTTTTTCTCTAGGACGCACTGTTTTCAAGATAAATTTATTTAAAAAAAATTATTTTCCGGAAATGGTGCATCCTAGAAAAAAATAATTAAGTACAAATTTATAGAAAATTAAAATTCCTACAATTTTTATTTATTAGGTGTACAAAATGAAACTCAGCCACAGGGTAAATTTGAATTTTGTAGATTTTAGCCGAGTTTCATTTTGTACACCTAATAGAACCAATAATATGAGGCGCTCCGGGTAGGAAGGGCGAACTCAACAAAACGTAGTTTCGAGATATTCGCATTTTAAAGTTTTATGTTACGGGCGAACTCAACAGAAAAGTCATGCCCTGGAATGGGAAAAGTAGTGGGGGTTGTGGACTAGGATGTGGAGTTCGCCCTTCGTACCCGCTCGGATATCGCAGTTAGAGCTTTGCCCCATATCGTTTTTTACGTATTTATAGGGGAAAAATGGGCGTACTCAACATAAAAATTATATGGGTGTATTCACCAAGAGGTCTAGAATCTGAAAATGAAAAAAAAATTTGTCCGATGTTGAGTTCGCCCTTCGTACCCGGAGCGCCTCATATTCTTTTAAAAGTCTTAAAAGGATAAGTGACAGAGCGTTATTGATTTCTATGTAATTCACGCCTCCCCGTCCACTCCGCTACGAACAATGACCCCCAAATTGCGCTAGAATAAAGGCTCCAGCTTAGCTGACATCCTATGGTTCGATATGATCCATTATACCGAACTATTGTTGACCGCGACAAACATATCACCCCGATCGCTCTATCACTTCCCCAGTTTCCCACCCCAAACTTCTTCCATTGAAAAAATGCATGTTCCCCTATTACTGTGTGTCAAATCAAGGAAAAATGTGTGCGATTGATCTGAATAGGGTTCCCCTCCATTTGGTTGTTAATCGTGTAAAATTGATTTTGTATTCGGCCCCAATCTTTTTTGTATTGCTTTTGAAATCAGTTTATACAGAGTTTGACATTTCTACGCACATTTTTTTCCCCATAAAATATGTTAAAATATTCTGTCATATCCGAAAAGTTTCCATTCAAGCACGTTCGTAATTTTTGAATTTTGGTAATCTGGGGATTTTATCTAGGAGTTTGACGGCTGAAATCAAACAATACGTTATACAGGCTGCCACTTAGGTCCCCAATCTGAGTGGAATCTATTATGTCTAGCTGGTCATACTGCAGCCATTGATACCAATCGTACACACAGCACTAATCCCATTGATCGTTTCTCTATAATCGAAATATTTTAGAAGCAAAAAATTTTTTGTTTTCTTTTAATAGGAAAGAAGTGTTTTACGTGAAAGAAATTGAAAGAAAACAAAATAAAAGTTACATCCTCATAAAATAAAGGAAAACCGTCCGTGTGCAGAATAACAAAACAAGCATCCGCAGATATAATCAATGAATTAAGAAATCCAAACATGATGAATTATTAGCATACAGAGTGAATTCAATTTTAATAGGCGCGTGACGTCTTCAGTGATTTTGCACATATTGATTAGGTTCCATTTAAAATATGGACTTTTTTTGAAAAATAAAGTTTACCACTGACTTTTGACCTTTTTTTAATCCTTTAGTCTGTCGAGGATTCAAAGTTTCACAACCTGTGTGGGAGGATTTTATCTTCCTTAAAGAGGTTATTGTTTAACCCTACACGTCGGATTTTTGGGGGTCTTCCTAGGGTCAATTCGATTTTCCTTTTTAGAGTACATATGAGGCGCTCCGGGTACGAAGGGCGAACTCGACATCGGACAAACTTATTTAATTTCCTTAAAGAAGTTATTGTGATACCCTCGACGTCGGGTTTTTGGGGAAAGGTCTTCCGGTTTTTCCCATTTTCAGATTCTAGACCTCTTGGTGAGTACACCCATATAATTTTATGTTGAGTTCGCCATTTTTTCCCCTTTAAATACGTAAAAACCGATACTTTAAAATGTGAATATCTCGAAACTACGTTTTGTCGAGTTCGCCCTTCGTACCCGGAGCGCCTCATATGGTTCGTCGGCTACATTTTCTTTGCCTCTTATGGTGACGAAAATTTCGTTAACTTTCCTCAAAGAGAGGTTTTTGTTATACCCTCCATCATGGTCTTTGAGAGAGGGTATTCCAAACCCAGTATTGAAACTGGGACTAATAAGACTTCGAACGAAGAAGAAACGATTGATTAAGTGTTTTTCAACTTTTATATGAGGCGCTCCGGGTACGAAGGGCGAACTCAACATCGGACAAATTTTTTTTTTCATTTTCAGATTCTAGACCTCTTGGTGAATACACCCATATAATTTTTATGTTGAGTTCGCCCTTTTTTCCCCTTTAAATACGTAAAAACCGATATGCGGCAAAGCTCTAACTGCGATATCCGAGCGGGTACGAAGGGCGAACTCCACATCCTAATCCACAACCCTCACCCCTTTTCCCATTCCAGGGCATGACTTTTCTGTTGAGTTCGCCGTAACATAAAACTTTAAAATGCGAATATCTCGAAACTACGTTTTGTTGAGTTCGCCCTTCGTACCCGGAGCGCCTCATATATTGATGCCGTGCTGCACGCATTTCACGCTTTACGCGAATCATGACGTCTCCGTAGTGATGAGATTGATTCTAGGTATAAGATGAGAGCGCCTTATCCCTCCACGGGTATGAAAACCGTAAGGAAGCAAACGAGATTGGTTCGTTCGACTGTAGCTCCCCTATCTCGCTGAATTCGGTTTCCCCATCTTTGTGTTACCGTGATTTCGTTTTTTGGGCCTTTGAAGGCGTTAAGATTTAAACAGAAACAATCAGCTATATAAACGTTTTTGATTGAAGTTTTATAAATATTTTCCGAGTCATGTTGAAGCGTGTGAAAACTCGTTTGAAGGAGAAAACCCGTTGAAGTTTGTTCGGCGTAACCCCTCGGGAAAATTGTCAACGAGCATCTATTGATAAACAGATATCCCTGGTAAGGATCAAGCCCGGCTTCACCTTATTTTCCCACCCCCCTTGTCGAAAAACTTTGTATTTTTCCGATGGAAAGGACGAGGAAGGGCACTGTTGTGTTGTCGTGGGGTGGGCTCTAATAGACTACGTGCCTGGAAACACTACAGCCTCACAAGAAAACGGTAGGCGGGGATAATGAGACAACCAAGCCTTCTCAACCAATTCTAAACCTTAGAGATTTTTTTTTCTTTCTTCTCCAAAAACCCAAAGGAAAATCGCGGAAAGCTAACAATCAGAGAATCGATTACATCATAATAAAAAAATAAATACACTCTGTTTATCCCCTATAGTACGTAAAAAGAATTTCCATAGCACTAAACGTAAATCGTATTGTCGTAAAATGTAAATCGGAGCAATGCAGCATAAATGGGCTCGGATATACGGAAGCTTTTACTGTCCATGTTACCGGAATTGCCGAACTACAAGGGAAGCATTCAATGGAATTATCTTCACGCGCCGACTTTTGTTTTGCATTCTGAAGAGCTACTGGAACTTCGACAAGTAAAACTGTCAATAGAAAAAGTCTATAACAAAATACTTTCGGAGGGGTCTTTTTGTTCTACGATACAAAGGACGTTTTATTTGCTACATTCTTTTTGTCTGCTGAAGAACAACACCTAATATCGTCTTTTAAGGTGCTTGATTAACAGTTCGACTCAACTACAACCTTTTGAAATGTTAATCAACCTTTTCTCATATAAATTTTGCCAATCTTCAAAAAAAAAGGTTTTGACGGTGCGCTTAAAACTGTTGGCTTCCACAAAGAAATGAGGCGCTCCGGGTACGAAGGGCGAACTCAACAAAACGTAGTTTCGAGATATTCGCATTTTAAAGTTTTATGTTACGGGCGAACTCAACAGAAAAGTCATGCCCTGGAATGGGAAAAGGAGTGGCGGTTGTGGACTAGGATGTGGAGTTCGCCCTTCGTACCCGCTCGGATATCGCAGTTAGAGCTTTGCCGCATATCGTTTTTTACGTATTTAAAGGGGAAAAAAGGGCAAACTCAATATAAAAATTATATGGGTGTATTCATCAAAAGGTCTAGAATCTGAAAATGAAAAAAAAAAAATTGTCCGATGTTGAGTTCGCCCTTCGTACCCGGAGCGCCTCAAATGATCAAACCCTGAGACATTCCAAGCCTCGACCTTTTGACACAGTGAAGCATAAGGTGTAATGTAATAAGCGATTTATCCCAGACATCACCACGAGATGATGAATTATCCGCCACTCTATCCCCCTCTTTTGCATCCAGTGATAATTCTGTAACGTAAATCTTGTAAGTTGGAAAATTGATTTTGCAAACTGTTCAGTCCCTAACAAGGTGTAGGGGCAGGTTGAATAACGTGTGCTTTCTAATTAGCCCTGGTTGATTGATTAGTCTTCGGATCGAATTACATAACCGGAATATGACGTCAATCAAACCAATATCTTTCACTAATAAATAAGGGCTTTGTAATTAATCTATCGATTTATTATGAACTTTTTTCCCTGTTGGGGGCTATTGTGGGCCCTAGTGAACCACAGCTCCCTGACAGGCCTACAGAGAGGTTGGACAGAGGTTCTGCCCTGCTTCCTCTTGCTTTGCATCGGTGCATTGATGAACTTCTAAGCACGCCTTTGACCTTGGGCATTATACCATCGCACTGAAGTAGCAGGGAAAGTTTGCTTTTTATGCTCCTCTCTTCACACTCCTAGAAATAGGACAATCGGTGCAGGGGCAGTGTTGGGCGTAATCGTAATCGCAATTACGATTACCATTGTCATCGCAAGTTTCCTTATTACGATTACGATTACAATCGATTTTTTTTCTGCGATTACGATTGTAATCGCATTTTTTTAACGATTACAACCGTAATCGTATTTTTTTCTGCGATTACAATCGTAATTGTATTTTTTTCTGCAATTACCATTATAATCGTATTTTTTTCTGCGGAGCCGTAAACGCTGACGAAAATACGATTACGCCCGTAATCGCTGAAAAAAAATGCGATTATCGCAGAAAAAAATTCGATTACGACTGTAATCGCAGAAAAAAATACGATTATAATGGTGATTGCAGAAAAAAATACGATTATAATGGTAATCGCAGAAAAAAATACGCTTATAATGGTAATCGCAGAAAAAAATACAATTACGATTGTAATCGCAGAAAAAAATACAATTACGGTTGTAATCGTTAAAAAATGCGATTACAATCGTAATCGCAGAAAAAAATACGAATGCGATTGTAATCGTAATCGGAATTACGATTACGATTATAATTGTAATCGTAATCGTAATTAAGAAACTTGCGATTATAATCGTAATCGCGATTACGATTACACCCAACACTGTGCAGGGGTCATTTGTCTTTTCGGACCAGATCATCCAGCACGTAGGATATAAGTCCACAAGACTGAGTATTTCTCCCTTGGGCACTTTTTTCTTTTTAAGACTTTTAATTCGATTTGTAATATTTTCTTAATGAAGCAATCATTCGTTTGATTTTTCGATTTTTGTTCAATTTACTTTACAGTCTAGTTATTATAAAGTGGAAGTTAATTGAGTCAAATGAACGAAGGAAAAATGGAGAAAGGGAAGAAAAAGAAAGAAAAAAGTTGATTCGGAATGAAGATTCGTTTCGTTGAGCAATTAGATTCATCGATATAAAACCTCTTTTTAAATTCTATGAAAAATTCCGTCGGATCCTGTCAAATCCCATTAGGCCGTTGATGACCTGGGTGATCTCTCTCTTTCTTCCCATCTTCCATCTCGTACTACAATCGCTACTTGAAATAAGATCCACCCTCTACCGGAGTGAATTTTTTAAACCCCCCCAGTGAGGTCGAAGGGTTATATCTAAGGGATCCCGGTGAGGGTAATTCCTTTAAAAACCCCTCGTTCAAAATAGCCAAATAAGCGATTCTCCTCTCTTTTTCTTCCTTCGCCTTTTACCTTTTTCGTTTAATCAGAAAATGGTTGCTTCCTATTCTTAACCAACTTTTACATATTGTCAGCTTTTTCCAATAAAATTTAATTTGTCACCCTGCAGTGTTCGTCAATTAAAAACGTCAATTATGTCATGAGTGGTATTTTTGGCCACTGTCGACCAACACTAATAGCTAGTATTCCATTTGGACATTCCCCATTTGATTGTTTTAAATTGAGGGGAAGAGAAAAAAAAATTAGGCGAGATGGAGTGTGCCTAACGTCCCTTATATAAATATAGTTATGATGATATTGTTGAGGCCTCGCTTCGTGATACGTGACTCGAGTACGGCGGCCGTATAAGCGTTGACCTTTTGCACCCTCGAACCCTTTCCCCCAGCTTGAAAACCGGAGGGTCCATGGAAACTACAAATTGCCATATTCAGTTCCCAACCAATTCCGTTCCTATTCTCATATTTGCTTACCTCCTTTCTCAGAAATGTAAACCCCTATTGCAAAATGTAATACCGCGATCGCGAGCTATACAAGAACAAGAACCAATCAACTGCCTACTTTCAGAAACGGCGAGAACTGTTTTTATTTTGTTTTTTTTCCCTTTTTTGTGCTTGAGGGAGTTTATTTTAATTAAAGATTCCCCCATCTCGTCTTTGTGTGTTTTTATGGGGTGATTCGTGGGTTGCCTGCATTCCTTATTCTTGCAATTGTTTAAACTCCTGCTCACCAGCGCGTACCTTTTACAATTTATGGGACTCTTAATTAAACCTACCCATTTCACAAGATTAAACTATTTCAACATTTTTTATATCGCATCTAAAATTTCGATCGATAAATCACGTCGGCATTTATGGTCGGAAAGAAAATGGGATATCGGTTTGGCCAGGGTGTAAAAGAAAGTTGGCTGTCGTTTCAAGACTATGGCATGTTGCCACCTGTTTTAACCGAGATTCTTTTTCCACAGATCCATAATTTTTTTCACACGTAGATTATTTGAGGCGCTCCGGGTACGAAGGGCGAACTCAACAAAACGTAGTTTCGAGATATTCGCATTTTAAAGTTTTTTGTTTCGGGCGAACTCAACAGAAAAGTCATGCCCTGGAATGGGAAAAGGAGTGGGCTTTGTGGACTAGGATGTGGAGTTCGCCCTTCGTACCCGCTCGGATATCGCAGTTAGAGCTTTGTGCATATCGGTTTTTACGTATTTAAAGGGGAAAAATGACGAACTCAACGTAAAAATTATATGGGTGTAATCACCAAGAGGTCTGGAATCTGAAGATGAAAAAAAAAAAAAATTGTCCGATGTTGAGTTCGCCCTTCGTACCCGGAGCGCCTCATTTAATATATTAAAAAAAATAATTGTGCGGACAATAAAGGAAGGCTGATAACCTTTCCAAGGCTGCCGCATGCGTGTTTAGATGAATAGCCCTGATCTTCAACTTTTAATTACTCCCAAAGCCTTTTTTTAAATTTTTTTTATAAAAATGTTTTCCTCTTTTGTTTGTCGGAAAAGAATCAAAAGGAGAAAAAAAGTCGCCTGAAATCGTTGTTACGGGATAGGCCATCAATGTTGCGGAACGAAAAGAGATTTTCGTTTGCCTTGTGAGAAAGAAGACGGTACCTTAGTAATGTTGGGAGAGGGTAAAGATAATATCTGGGAACGTTGTTGTTGACGTGACTTTGACGTGAAGCCCAGATGAAATGTCACCGTCGAGGGGACAGCTGGATTGATCGTGTCTTTAATAGGAATAAGCTGTCCTTCTATACAGACTAAGAATGTTTAAAATATAATGCATTTTTTATTATAAAATTGTTTATTATTTCTATATCTTCTTGCATCGTTAGCATTTGTCTTTAGGGCGTTGAGTCCTATCGGGAATGAGAAAACGCGGATGTGGATATAGGTATCTTTGTGTTGGATGGTATAGTACGGTGCTTTTATTCGATCTAATCAAGTCCTTAAGTCAGCTAGAAGCGTGCAGAAAGCAGAATGCAAAGCTGTCGATGCAAAGCATCGATTTCTTTGAATCCATAGGGGATTTGATTTCAAACATCGATGTCATAGGGGCTATCTCCGCTCTGATTGGTTCGATTTCTCAGGACGAGCTATTGCCGTGATTTACTTGTCTCGACATCGACTTGCATATCCGTGCAAAATCTCTCGGGTATAGAGGCACAGTGAAGAGATTGAGGGAATAGCTTACCTGACGAGGCTTTTTGAGCCGAAACGCGTCTAGAGATACCCGTTCTTCCTCCATTTTTAACCTGTTTAAATTATATTATTTATAGAAAAGAAAAAAAAAAGTTTATATTAAGTCAAAGAGGGCGCATATTGAATATGGTAGTTGGTGTTTAAGGTCCGAAACGAGCGGCCGAAGGGACGGATTTTGAATGAAATTATACGGACGTGCCGGGAGTGGGAATGAACCATCCCCGACATTAAAACACTGCCCCCGTCCAAACTTTTTTACCATGCACGCTATGTCTCCCTTTAGTTTTTTGTTTATGTTTCTTTTAGGGCTAATTTTTAACTCGAATTTCGTCATATTGTTTGACGTCTTTTTAGAAAGGGGTCGATGCCGAGGGCGGAAACGGGTCTAATCCCGTGGTAAACTCGAGCCTTAGGATGGGAAACAAGTTTGAACTTGTCTGAATGGAGAGCAGAAAGCGAGCTTGGTAATTATACGACCACATGCCCTCATCCGGACTTTTTTCTCCCCTTCTTTTATTATTCAATGAACATATTTTCCCACGTTGTCATATCAAAATTGCACAGCACTGCTCTAAACATAAAGGTTTTTACGATTTTAATGTTTATTGCGTCCGTATTCCGCAAGATTGAAAATTTTCCTATCAAATAATAAGCCAATAATAGAGGAAGAAATGACTGTGATAACGGGCATCTCACGACGCGTTTCGGCTTAAAAAGCCTCGTCAGTTGAGCTATTCCCTCAATTACAATCATTTCTATCTTTTCACTGTGAACCTATCTCCGAGAGATTTAGTGTATAAAGCGGGAAGCTGGAAACAAACCGTCTCCCTAAAGCTCACCGCCGCCACCGTTCTCCAAGAGATAGAGCCACTCACCTCCATAATAAACCAATAATAGAGGAATGACGACTGTGATAACGGGTATCTCACGACTATTTGATTATTTGATCTCACGATTTTTTGATAGGAAAATCAACAATCTTGCGTAATGCGGACGCAATAAACATTAAAATCGTAAATGTAAAGTAATGCCATAGCAGCAAATCTGTCATAAAAATTAAAAACCAATAATGAGGTGGTGAGAGGCTCTATCTCTTGGAGAACGGTGGCGGCGGAGAGCTTTAGGGAGACGGTTTGTTTCCGGCTTCCCGCTGTATCCACTAAAGCTCTCGGAGATAGGTTCACAGTATAAAGATAGAAATGATTGTGATAGAGGGAATAGCTCACCTGAAGAGGCTTTTTTAGCCGAAACGCGTCGTGAGATACCCGTTATCACAGTCCTTTCTTCCTCTATTATTGGTTTATTATTTGATATAAAGGTTTTTAGTGTAAAAAAGCCTTAAAATCTCTATTTCTCATGGAAAAGTTAGCAAAGTTCTCTTTTAATTATGTAAGATATTTTAAAGATTGAAATTTTGACGGAGAGGGTTCCTTTTTGGATTGGAAGGATGAGTGACTTACCCCTCGCTTTTCAAGAATCCCGGGGGAGTTTCAGCCTTATAACGAAGCCAGATGGACGATATAACTTATGAATGGACACCGGTGCTTTCGCAGGATTGATTTTCGCCCTCCCGCGAGACCGTCGCTAACCCCAAAATGAAAAGCCAAAGTCAAGAGTTTGCTTAAAACAAATATTTGACAGAAACCGTAAAATTCTTTTTATTGACATAACTTTTATCAAAATGTATGAACATAATTTTTTTTTTAAATCTTCAAAAAGTCAATTTATCTTTTCCATTAGGGTTAAGAGGCCGTATTTTTTTATGGCTCCACAGGGAGAATTTATGAGAATTTACGCCTTTCGGATGGCAGTGCAATAACCCTATAAAAATTGACAGTGGAAAGGGTTGATTTAGTATCCGGCAGATGAGCTACGAAGAATGTAACCAAGTAATCCCCGGTCAAAATGGCCTCAGAGTGTAGAAAGATAAATCTGCCCCCAGTAACCACCAAAAAGATGCCCATAACAAGCTAATCGGGGGGTAAGAGTATGAAATGGGGAGGGTGGGACATCCCTTAAAATATGACGCCTCGTACAACAAGAAAGGAGGAAACTTAATACTCTAAGTATGATATAGGCTTGGCTATCCCCTAATCTGCAATGTATCTTCTCAGTCATAACTCAAAGCCTATAAAGGTAAGGAAAAATGTTTTTTCCTTCTTTACTGTCGATAATCCAGATATTTCCAAGAATTATTTTTTCCCGCTCCCTATATTATAATAATGAAAAAATCGAATTTCGATCTGGAGCACTATAAATAACATCAATTTGTCTTCAAAATGATAAATTTGTACAAAAATTAGTCTAGAAACGAGTAAATGAATAACGAGATTTCTTTTTAGGTGTCGAGAAACACGAAAATTCTGAATAGACTACAATCAACCTTATTAAATCCTAATCTGAAATATACAGTAGGCACTTTTATCACAAAATTAGGTAGGGACTACCATTAGAAATAATTTTCGGATAGAATATTAATATAAAGAGCCAAAATATATAGGAACAGTGGCGTTTGAAATTTTTTTCTACGGATTGTTATTGAATTTTTGAAAGGATGCGGATTTGGGGTGGGGGGAGCGTGACGTCATTGGAGTATACTGGATACTTTTCTAAATACTTCCCGGAATCTTGCTGTATGTATTGATCCCATCCTCGTTATCACAATCTTTGTTTTTAAAAAAAGAGGATTGTATGTGTATGTTCGTTATGTTTTCCGAGAAATATTTGATAAAAATTTCCACTTAAAGGTTACGGGAAAAAAGGAACCAGGGAGAACGGCACTCCAATGACGTCAAGCTCCCCCACTCCACATAAAAGTACAAAGGAAATTCGTCAATCAAGGAAGAATCTTCACGTTTTCCCTGCTTATTTTGGTTGCTATGAACATAATAAGATAAAATAAATTATAAGGAATTTAAGAAACGCCGCAGTGAGACTCTGCATTCGTTAAAATGGGACGGCTGGGATTGTAAAATAATGCCGCCGTTACTCCGACTGGAAGTAACTATAAACTGTAATGTCTTGGTGCTTAGTTTATTTATTTTTTCTCTCTCTTTCCTATCTTCCTTCAACATTTTATTGGTACCCGAGGGAGTTTAGTACGAGGATGAATGTAAGTTTTGGTTAAGGTAGCCATGGAAACCGCCCTGTCCACTAAAGCCTTTCGTAATGTAGATCCGTGTCGTTGAAACCCATTTCATATTTTACCGCGTTCGAGGGTGTCAAAGTAATGTAGGAGATAGGGCGCGTCCCCGGAGCCCTTATGGGAATATACATTCACTTCAAAACAGTAAAAATGATTATTTTTCCCTATAAAAAGAAGGGGCTAATAAAAAACAATTTTGGCAACACGAATTGAGAGACGACATAGAAAAGAGTGTAACTTTCTCTCCCTCGAAGTTTCTTCACATCTTCCCTATTCGTCTCTGTTAGCTCTTCGGGGTGTAAACACAAAGTTTTAAGGAGTTACAAAAGTAGGTTTCATTGGAAGAACACGTCCCGCTGAGAGTAGCCGCGCCCCCATCCTCTTTTTTTTTTTCTCCCTTTCCCTTCATCCGACATAGAATTTCGGGGTTTTTCCCTTGGGAAATGGAAAGAGAAGTAGGGTGAGGTCAAATTTCTGAGTGGACAAGAAGAGGGTTCTCAGAATCGAGTTGGAATGACTGACAATCAAATGAACGCGATGTGAGTTGAAACATAGACCAATTGATTCAGCACAGCTTCTCCTTCACGCCTGCCTTGATTCACCAAGTAGACGTCCGTAATAAATCAAGAAAACCCCTTAAATTTTAACACGAATCGAACCCTCAAATATCAACTTGATCCCAATTCGACCATCATTCTACTATACATATTATGTGCATTGAAGATTCCATTCAACCACTACTTCTAGTACATTTCTGACAGCTTGTCTTTGGCAAGTTCGCGAGTATCCAAGGATGCATACAGATCGCGGATGTGGAGACAAGCGAATCAGGGCAGTAGCTCGTCGCGAGAATCACAGCTGGAAGCTAGTTTTTAAATTTTATGACAGGTTGCCGTCAAGGTATTAGAAAGTTTCAGGGAATCGTAATTTGCCCTTCCCGTATACGACTCACAAAACTTCTCGTAGAGGCTTTATAACCCAGTTTCATGGAGTCGTTTCGACTCAGTTAGTTCACAATGTTCTCACTAGAGCGAATTCATTAGTGGAAACATGGTTTTTCTGATTGGCTATAACAGCACATATTACCTTCCCTAAAACCGTCAATTTTCATTTAGCGTGGGTATAAGGTGTCCTTGGTAGTTTTTTAATTTTAACTTCCAAAATCCTTCCAAAAAGGTACAGAATCAATTTCCTTCTACGATTTTAGTTAAACTGTTGAAAAACTAGTTGATTTCCGAACCCGAAACTAAACGACATGACAAAATAACCTTCGCAAAATATAACCTTACGTTCGGTGTCGTTCACGTATTCGACTCACTAGAGAGTTTCAGGGAATCGTAATTCCGAGTCCCGACTCCGACTCACCAAACGGGAAAGGTCTTCTCGTAGAGGCTATAAAACAGAGTTTCAGGAAGTCGTTCCGACTCAGTTAGTTCACAATATTCTCACTAGAGCAAATTCATGAATCGAACTTAGGTACCTTTATTTCTTCGACTTTAACCAATGCTCTTGAAAAAACTCCCAGGGCTCCTCGTTGGATTTGAAATTGTGAAAACAACAAAAAACAAACCGAAACTAAACGATATTGGATTTGAAATCGTAAAAACAACAAAAAAACAACCCGAAAATAGACGAGAATGTATTTAAAATCGTGAAAACAACAAAAAACAACCCGAAAATAAACGAGATTGTATTTGAAATCGTAAAAACAACAAAAAACATGAACCCGATACTAAAAGTGATAACGAAATAACCTTCCTAAAATATAACCTTACGTTTACTCGGAGTCGGGATTTGAGTCGTTCCGGTATACGACCCAGCCGAGTCGGGTCGTATTACGATTCCGACTGGCGGCTCGAGTCGTATGACCTTGAGCGAGTCGGTGTCGGGACTCGGAATTACGATTCCCTGAAACTCTACTAAGTCGGATCGTATGATGATTCCGACTCGAGGCTCGAGTCGTATGACCTTGGGTGAGTCGTATACGGTAGGAGCAACTTACGATCCCCTGAAACTCTCTAATTTCTCTACTATGTCTATTATCGATAACCAATAATATAATATGGTGTAATAATGAGGTGGTGAGTGGCTCTATCTCTTGGGGAACAGTGGCGGTGAGCTTCAAGGAGACGAGATGTTGCTTCCCGCTGTGTCTACTAAATCTCTCCAAGATACACAGTGAACAGATAGAAATGATTGAGGGAATAGCTCACCTGACGAGGCTTTTTATGCCGAAACGCGTCATAATTTCTCCGTTATTATAATTCTTCATTGTTGGTTAACCTATTTGATAGTTAAACCTTCCTAAACTCAATGAAAATTAAAATAGAAATTTCGTATTGATTATTTAGAGGTAACAAGTTGCTTAAGAGAAGACCTGGTATGTAGTCGCAATTAGAAGTTTGAGAAGGCTTGAGGTCTAGCTTAAGTGGCCCCTGTTTCAAGTCCATCCTAGAAGTTTCAGAAGCGGTTTGTCAGGTTCAAGACTTCTGGATATACGAGGGAAGGTAAATATAACTAAGAATCCCTCCAGGAAAGCTAACTAGGGCATAGGACAAAGGTTAAACTTGTTAATAGTCAAAGCGAGCTTCTCCTTCCCCACGTATTATATTCATGAAAATATCATTTTTCATTAAAATTGAAGGCGGAGTTCAAAGGAACCGTGTCGGGTCAACAAGACGTGTGGAGGCCCTTTTCATTCTCCCAATCCTCAATATCTAGACGACAATGGGCCCTTTTCTACTCCCGCCGGAAATTACACTCACCACCTCCCGAACCCTGACATTTATTAGGATTCTTAAATGATATCCTTGACATAGTGAATTTCTTATTAGAAAAAAATCAAAAAATTGATAAAATACAGTGTAGGTTGAAAGTTTTAAAATTAAAAAGTTTAATATAATAAAATTAGCTGTAGCAAAAAAAGGGCATAACCCCTGCCTATTTTACCAGGGTAATTTGATTGTTCACGTTTTGAACAACATGGACTTACCCTTTACTTATCCCTCCCATTATTACTTTCTTTGCAACTTTTTTCCTCTTCTTCTTCTCCCAACTTGCCCGTGGTAAAAGAACAACAGGGGAGGAGTTTTAAAGAATTTTATTACCTTGGTCTTAAAGCGAAAGTTAAGCTTCCTCGGGTTAAGTTAGTATCGAACGGAAAACTTCCCTCACTTAGATCCCAGGGCAGACAAATGATCGACTATCTCGGTACAAGTTGCAATTAAGCCTCCCGTTACACACTCGCTATGTTATTAAACGCCAACAGATGCTTCCCAACAATACACCCCATAATATTATCACAATAGCTACAATAACAATTTATTAATTTTAATGGATCACCGACGTAATCATATTTTATTAAATTAATAAAAATTTATAAACTTTCTAGGGGTCAATTACTAAATAAAAGTACTGGTTTGAAGAGCTTCCTACGAAAACTTCCTTAAAGAGAAGTAACAATATAGGAGAGGAAGTAAATGGGAAGGGGAAGTATATAGGAGGGGGAAGTATAACTGAGGGGGATTTTAATTTTCCTATTTTTTTTTTGTGAAAAATTTTTCGCGCTCTATGATCATCACTAATTGCTCGGATATTTTAAGACTTAGAAATGATTGCAATCATTTATGTGGGCTGATTGTTAGTTGAAATTTACGATTTTGAAGGAAAAAAAAGTCGGTACATGTGAGTTTACGATATCATAACAACGCGCATGCGCGAGCATTTATGTGTTTTGAGTCCCGCGTTTTTTCAAATATTCATCTAACCAGGTAAACACATGTGAGGGCATTTCGGCTTTTAGCAGTAATTGAGAATTATTCCTGCCAAAAATTATTTCTGGGACCTATTATCTGTTATAATGAATAAGAAGAAAGCAAAAAAGATTCGAAAAAAATTGTGCTATTTATGAGGAAACTGGCCAGTGTTGGGCGTAATCGTAATCGCAATTACGATTACGATTGTAATCGCAAGTTTCTTGATTACGATTATGATTACGATTATAATCTTAATCGTAATTCCGATTACGATTGTAATTGCAAGTTTCTTGATTACGATTATGATTACGATTATAATCTTAATCGTAATTCCGATTACGATTACAATCGTATTCGTATTTTTTTCTGCGATTACGATTGTAATTGAATTTTTTTTAACGATTACAATCGTAATCGTATTTTTTTTCTGCGATTACAATCGTAATCGTATTTTTTTCTGCGATTACCATTATAATCGTATTTTTTTCTGCGATTACCATTATAATCGTATTTTTTTCTGCGATTACCATTATAATCGTATTTTTTCTGCGATTACCATTATAATCGTATTTTTTTTTCTGCGATTACCATTATAATCGTATTTTTTTTCTGCGATTACCATTATAATCGCATTTTTTTCTGCGATTACCATTATAATCGTATTTTTTTCTGCGATTACCATTATAATCGTATTTTTTTCTGCGATTACCATTATAATCGTATTTTTTTCTGCGATTACCATTATAATCGTATTTTTTTCTGCGATTACCTTTATAATCGTATTTTTTTCTGCGATTACCATTATAATCGTAATTTTTTCTGCGATTACCATTATAATCGTATTTTTTTCTGCGATTACCATTATAATCGTATTTTTTTCTGCGATTACCATTTTAATCGTATTTTTTTCTGCGATTACCATTTTAATCGTATTTTTTTCTGCGTTCGGCAATTAAGGGCGTAATTGTATTTTGGTCAGCGTTTACCGCTCTTATATGACATTTTTACTAAGATTACCTGACCAAATTGCTTTCAATGACGGTATTAATAATTAAATTTAGTTGTGTCAATATAAACGATTATAATGGTAATCGCAGAAAAAAAATACGATTACGATTGTAATCGTTAAAAACATGCGATTGTAATCGTAGTCGCAGAAAAAATACGAATACGATTGTAATCGTAATCGGAATTACGACGAATACGATTGTAATCGTAATCGGAATTACGACTACGATTGTAATCGTAATCGGAATTACGATTACGATTATAATTGTAATCGTAATCGTAATTAAGAAACTTGCGATTACAATCGTAATCGTAATTCTGATTACGATTACGCCCAACACTGAAACTGGCTAGTTATGACTTTGAGCGTAGTGCTTAGCACTTCTGGAAATTTGGAGGTCTTGAGTTCGAATCCCATATTGTGACTTTTTTATATGATATTCATAATTTTTTAAAAAGCAAATGAATTCGAATTATCTTATTTATTAGCAGAAAAAAAATTCAGCTCATTTTGTTCATATAGGTGCTTGAAACTGGAAAGAAAATAACGAGGTAATATAAGAAAAGAGGCGAAAGTTAAAATTAAGCACTTGGCTCGTAACGAGCATTTCATAGGGCTCTTGAACGTTTACTTTTTCGCCCATAATCCTCCATCTAAGCAATCGGCCAGTTATTCGAAACTGTTCCCTCTCCTCGGTGTCGAGCGATTCTCAAGGGTTTTTCTCCAATTAACCTTTTATACCGAAGAAATTGTACTCAAGATTGTCCTTAGAGAATGGTTAGCCCTCGTTTTCTTTTCCCCGACGACTTTTCCAATTTCTTTCTCCAACTAATCCCATCGAATCCTCTAACCCTTTTTAATGATTATGACGATGGTTTTTGAATTTTAATGATTTCATTCGAGGCTCTTTCTTTTTTTTTATTCTTTTTGGGTGGGGGATGAGGGAGAAAAAAGATGTGAAAGGAGAGGAAGAACCTCGCTAATTGTAACGCTGCGGGCAACGAAATTCATTTAAAAATTGTTGCCGACGGGTGCAAGTGCGCTAGAGTGTAAATGATTTACAGAGGGAATTCCCTTCCTCCTCCCACCAATTCTCAAGGTTTAATAGCACCAGGCGAAACTTTACCACCCTTTATGCCTCCTTATATATATTATCTTAATAAGGTGGCCTGGCCGTCCATCATTTCATTACAGCGACCGCTCCTCCCCGCCACCGGGGCTAGTTAAGATGAAAAACTCTCAAACTCAAACATACAAGTTTTCTTCTGGGGAGGGAAAAAAAAGGGACGGGTAAAAGGGTGCTCTTATTGTTTCCTCTGAACTTTTAGCTGGGGTGACTCCTATAAAATATAGACCCCCTCCCGACCTCGAGCAATGAATCAGCCATATGGTCGCTGGGTCGGGGTATAAGAAACAATTGCTTCTTAACTCCACTCAACATTTTACTCCTGCTATTTATAGGTCGTTCATATTTCTGGAAATAACAATACTCCATAACTTCCCCTACTCATTTTCAACTCTAAAATAGTTGTTTAGACCATACATAAAACATTATTTTATCGGGTTTATCCTTCCGCCATATTGGTTCACTGCCTTTGCGGGGCATCCATGCAAGAAATGAATTTTTCTAGATCAGAATAATGTTATAAATATTTAGTTCCTAGTCATTGATCTGGAAGTAAATAAAAGCGATCCTTCGTCGAAATCGGGTGTTTTTGAAAGTGTATACGATGATAATTGAAGGAAGGAAAGATAGAATACCTAATTTCAATAGATAGGAAACCTGTTTATTGAAGGCCGATATCAGATAAAGAGATCGCGTTTTCCATTTTCCGCGCAGAAGATTGAACCGGTGGAATCTCTTTTACCTAACAAAGGAGGCGCTTTTGGTCCCGTTTCGCATTAATCGTCATATCTCTGGAAAATGGGTTAGTCAAAAGCGACGTCAGACGACCTAGATCGTGGTGTGTAGACGTTAATACTTCATGATTATTCATAAGGGAGCGAGATACCGCCGTGTCGGACCGTAACTAAACGGGTAATACCGGATTAATAAACAAGAGTAACGTAAAGCCGGAGTGCAAAGCCTTCGCAGGCCGTTTTCCCTTTCCATTCCCAACGACTCTTTATCGTGAAATCTATTCTATAAGTTGTCAACGAAAAGATCTTCATCGAAATAAGGGTTGTTAAATGGAACTCGCATGCCGTTTGCCCGCTATGGACTGCGGTGTCCATTACGTTCCCTAATTGGGCCTAAACTCTATACGTGTCCCGAATACACAAACCGACTTTTACAAGTCAGCCCCTCTTCTCCTTCTCCCTTGTCTTGTAATTTTCGTCCAATCTCGAGAACATTAAACGTTGATTGCAGGAAAAAGCCAAGTTTGTTGACTTTATTTGCCAACTGCTCCTACGAAAATATCAGATTAAGACGTGTGAATCATCCTTTATTTGTTCGTGATCAATATTGTGGGGAGAAAAGGACTGTACTACGATGGGTCTTTCCTCTAGGGCACCAAGATCTACGAAGTTTTGACTGTTCGTTGATTTGTTTTACTGGGACGCAGCACTTTTGGTCTTTCCGTTTATTGATAATGCACTCTCTATTTTTGTCGCCAGTTCTTAAGTCAATGAAAAAAACCGGCTTTAGCTCGAGCAATCGATGCATTCAAGGAGTTTTTTGCTCCTGTGGTTTGACACGATGGTTTTTCCTGCTTTATCAGCGGCTGCTTTGATTCCTCTAGGGCACTGAGACACCATCTACAAAGTTTTGACTGTTCGTTGATTGTTTTACTGGGATGCAGCACTTCTTGGTCTTTCCGTTTGTCGGGGAAGGGCAGGGGAAGGATGTAGATGCAAGCCAGACTACCCTCAGTCACCGGTCTCTACCGGAAGAGTGTCCTCATCCCCTCTCGCATAAGGGCGGCTGTACCCTTTTCTACACTCAGCGAAAAGAGCAAGTCTACGCACAGCAAAAGGATGTACCTTATGGAGACACTTACAGTGTTACCCTCTTCTCCCTTAAACCAAAAAAATATTCCAATACCCGACACGTTTATAGATAATCCACCCTCTTTTTGTGTCGCCAGTTCTTATGTCAATGAAAAAACCGTCTTTAGCTCGAGCAATCGATGCATCCAAGGAGTTTTGTGCTCCTGTGGTTTGACACGATGATTTTTTCAGCTTTATCAGCGGCTGCTTAGATTACAAGTGCTTCCAAGAGCAATCGATGCATCCAAGGAGTTTTGTGCTCCTCTGGTTTGATACGATGATTTTTTCAGCTTTATCAGCGGCTGCTTAGATTACAAGTGCTTCCAAGAGCAATCGATGCATCCTAGGAGTTTTGTGCTCCTCTGGTTTGACACGATGATTTTTTCAGCTTTATCATCGGCTGCATAGATTACAAGTGCTTCCAAGAGCAATCGATGCATCCAAGGAGTTTTGTGCTCCTCTGGTTTGACACGATGATTTTTTCAGCTTTATCAGCGGCTGCTTAGATTACAAGTGCTTCCAAGAGCAATCCATGCATCCAAGGAGTTTTGTGCTCCTCTGGTTTGACACGATGATTTTTTCAGCTTTATCAGCGGCTGCTTAGATTTTACAAGTGCTTCCAAGAGCAATCGATGCATCCAAGGAGTTTTGTGCTCCTCTGGTTTGACACGATGATTTTTTCAGCTTTATCAGCGGCTGCTTAGATTACAAGTGCTTCCAGCTAAACTTCGTGTTCGAAATTTTATCGAATTATGGAATGTTTCGTGCACATCGACTATGGAATTCAGGCCTCCTTTTATCGTCGAGTATAAACAATCGTGTCTGTTTTATTAAAGGAAACGAGGCTAAACCAAAATGTGGCATTATGATCTGATAGGGTTCTTATGATATATTGAGTCGCGAGGGTGCGTGATCAAGGGGCTTTGCCTATTTGTCACCCACATCCCACCCTTTTTCTCAGCTTGTTCTGTTAAACACACATTATGGCCATCAGCCGCGCATAACTCGACCCCCTCGCAGACCCCCCATCTCCGTTGTTTAAACGCGACCTCTTTCCACGTCTATACATTATACTTTGTTACTTCCTAAAGCGACCGAAAGAGTTAGTACACTTATGCAGGCATTGTTCCCGATCGTTTATTGTTTGAAACATTGAATGCTCTTTTTCCTCCACATCAAATATTTTACATCAAAAAGCTTTTAAACTCTTCTTTTGTTTACAGGTTGTTATGGTCTACGGATAGTCAAACTAGTGGTGCCGGAGATCGTCAAAAACGGCACGGAAAACTCGATAGTTTTAGACTGCGATTTCGAAGCGAGTGCCAATTCTGGTACCCAGGATGGCCTTATGGTCAAGTGGTACTTGGACGACAGAGCGAACCCTGTGTATCAATGGATCATCGGAAAAAAACCGCACGCTCTCGGAGTCTTAAGGAACAAAGTCAACCTTACATACACCGTCTCGGATGACCCGAGAGAGAAACATCGTGCGATCCAAATAATAAATCCGACCGTCGACATCGCCGGCGAATACATCTGCACCATCTCGTCCTTCTACGAAGAGGATGTCAAGTCCAGAAAGATGGTCGTCTACGGTAATTTAAAATTATTGATTTCAATTGAGGCGCTCCGGGTACGAAGGGCGAACTCTACAAAACGCAGTTTAGAGATATTCGCATTTTTAGGTTCTATGTTACTGGCGAACTCAACAGAAAAGTCATGCCCTGGAATGGGAAAAGGAGTGGGAGTTGTGGACTAGGATGTGGAGTTCGCCCTTCGTACCCGCTCGGATATCGCTGTTAGAACTTTGCCGCATATCGGTTTTTACGTATTTAAAGGGGAAAAAAGGGCGAACTCAACATAAAAATTATATGGGTGTATTCACCAAGAGGTCTAGAATCTGAAAAAAAAAAAAATTGTCCGATGTTGAGTTCGCCCTTCGTACCCGGAGCGCCTCAATTTAATCTTCAAGTTGCTTAAGTGACACTTTATATCACATACACGACCTTCTCATTTCATATTCAGCCCTTCCTAAATATCAAAGAGACGAAAAGGGTTATTAATTAATGCAAAGTGAAAACGAGGCCCGAATTCCAGAGTCCGAAAGGGTAATCAGTGAATCAGCGAAGTTACTTAAAAATCCAGTTAAATCCTACCCCCGCCTTCTTTTTTCTTGTGACAAGTAATTGGGAGCGTAAGTCACGTCTTACAAAGCTTGGTAATCTCTAAAGTTTTTTTTCATCCTTTTTATGTTAAAAAATTAAATTAAAGGAACCTTGAGAGTCTTTTAAAAATGAGCCGAAAATAGTAATTAGAAAGTTATTAACAATATGACCTAATTTATTCTGATATTTTTCGAACTTTATAAGCCTGATTTTGGTTTGATGAATATTTGATGCTGTCCATAATTCAAAGTCCACAGTAAGAGGAATCCATCAAGCAAAGTTGAGATTAAACCTCTTAAGGCGATTGCTACTGTTCTCAAAAGGGAGGGTTTCTCCGGCTTTCTATGTTAAATGAGCCAATTTGTCCATAACGGATTGAATGTCTCGTGGGACGGCCGGTGAAGGTTGTCAGTTATATCGGTGTTTGCCAACAATCAGCCCTTGGGTTTTCGCATCTCTTCCACGTTGATAAATAGTCAAGTAGGCGCCTGGGGAGGACCGACTCTAATACCCCACCTTCCACCTCCAAAACAACCCCCACATGTAGACAAATTGACTCCAACAGACAATAATGTTAAGTTGTCGTCTCTCCAATAGACCTGTCTCGTTTTTCCGAATAAAACAAACGACTTCGACAAACTACAACATTTTAAATAAATTAAACCATTTTTAAAAACAATAAAACCTGTCATGAACAAAAAAATTTTAATTTCCTCTAAAATAAAACATAAAAAGGTAATTAACATGTAAATTAAAAGTTCTTATCACACGCCACTATGTTTTATTCTGTCAAACAAATATTGAAAATGACCTTAAAATATCAGATTTTCCTTTATACGAAAAGGAATAATTATCTAAGGTTAGCAAACGAGATAAGTGTTCAATGCTGGATGGATAGCGTGACGTAAACGTATTTATTAAAACAGCCTTGCCCCGGGGATTGTGGAAGTTGAGACAGTGCCCGGAATAATAGTTCTGTCAATATTATCATCATTTACATGAAGTAAATAATGTTTAACTATCAAAGAAAATGAGATAAAAATCAACGAGGTATTTACATAAAATCAACAATTTTTACTCTTTTAAGATAAATTTTGTGTTTGTTCGTTTTTCTCAATATGAGGCGCTCCGGGTACGAAGGGCGAACTCGACAAAACGTAGTTTCGAGATATTCGCATTTTAAAGTTTTCTGTTAAGGGCGAACACGACAGAAAAGTCACTCTCTGGAATTTTCGTGGCGAGATTTTAGATTTTATAGAATCATAAATGAAAGGGTTTTTTAAAAATTTTTGAATATTTTTTACGATTATTAATTCACAAAATGTATAATATATTTTTATTTCGTGGCGGTGAGCTGTTCCAATAGGAGTGGGGCTCCCGGAAAAGGAGTGGGGGTAGTGGACTAGGATACGAGTTCGCCCTTCGTACCCGCTCGGATATCGCAGTTAGAGCTATGCCGCATATCGGTTTTTACGTATTTTAAAGGGGAAAAAGGGCAAACTCAATATAAAAATTACATAGGTGTATTCTTCAAAAGGTCCAGAATCTGAAAATGAAAAAAAAATCTGTCCGATGTCGAGTTCGCCCTTCGTACCCGGAGCGCATCATATGTAGGACTGTATTTTGTAAACATCCCTTGAAACTTCCGTTCCCTCGACATAATTTTCTTTTCCTTAACTTATGCAATGTTTTAAGTGAAAATCAAGGATTCAGCTGCAAAGTTCTATGGCTCCTCAATAGTTGCCTTCAAAAAACGGTGGAAAAGATGAAGGAAAAGTCCCTTTCCAAAGTTAAAGGGCGGAAAAAGGATGTTTACTAACACCTCCTGTCAAGGAAACCTTGAAGCAAAGGAATCCTTATGTAAGAATACTTTAGGCGCAGCGTAATACAAATTCGGGCCTTAACAATTTTTTTATAATTTTTTTAACGCTAAAAAATATTTGATACCTATTTTTGAGAAGACAGTTTTAATTAATAACTCTCCTTGTCCATTTATCTTCATTTAACTTTTCATCGAGGAAAAAAAGAGAAATGGGAAAAAAGTGTTTTAATAATTTTGTTTTTAAAAGTATCATTTTTGATCTAAATATTTACCTTTCAACGCGTTGATTTTAAGTTTTATTGTTTATTTTATTTTTATTTTTTAGTAATGTTTTAGCTGTATTTGTCAAAACTTTTACTGGGAAATAATAGGTATTTTCCCATTTAATTCACCTGAAGAAAAGGGAGTTTTAATGGAGCTTCGGTGGCGAGAGGAAAAAAATTTACTACCAAAAACTACCATTCGGCTAAAAAGCCGAAACCAGTCGTGAAATACTCCATTTTATTATTCCCTCATCCTTAGATGTATTTTTATACAATTTTTTATGCTCATTTTCACTATACACATTAATAGAAATTTTTAGCGTTATCCATAGCAAAATCGCCACCTTTTTTCCTCAGATATATAATTGAAAATGAGCAGTGTGTGGTGTGTGGAACCTCCGCATGGGAATAAATTAGAAGTCTACAGACTATAAAATAGTAGGCTATAAATTAAGTACCAGAACCACTTGTCTGATTTTATCCTTGAACCAAACCTTTTAAGCTATTGATATTGATTTTAGGTAGATTTTTTCTTGGAAACAGTTAAATAATTATTAATGAATTCTATAAATTAATTAATAAAATATAAGAGAAACTCCTACAAATAAACCGAAAAAAAAAATGTTTTATTCTGAAGTAAAAAAGTCAATTTCGAGCGCAGTTGGTTTTATTTCATATTAAAGTAAGCAGAAAATATAAATTTCATTTCAGTATAAACAGGGAAGGAAGGAAAAAAAAAGGGGGAAATGTTATAAAAGAGCACAAATCCTTTTTACGATTCCGAGCCAAATCCAGGGTACCGCCAAACTCGGGTCCCAATGTTCTTGTAATTTAGAACAATGCCCTTCGCAGATTGCTGACCCCGTACCTGATCCCACATGAGCCTCGGGAGACATGTAGGTCTGCCTTCCCTTATTGAATTTCATATTCGTCCCCCCCAACCACCCGCAATAACGTAACATGTTACATTTACATCAATTACTCACAAATCAAATCCGGAAGACAGGGCCCAAGGGTATCAACTTTCTACACAAGTTGGAATCCCATCATCTTTACTCGGAGAACTTACGAGAAGCTAATCACTTCAAAATTTCTCTTCCCTTTCTGATTAACGCTTTCTCAAACTTCATTTTCCACAAAATAATATGAATCATAAAGTAAAAAGTTTCCATTTTTGTTCCCAAAAAAGAAACGTGAAGCAATTTAAAAATAATAATATCGCCTTTCGAGAGTGAGTGATGTAGGTGTAGGGAAGAAATAGAAGGATGTATGATTGCGGGATTGCCAGTGTTGCCCTCAGAAAAAGAAAATCCTCAACAAAAAATGCTTATTTAAAATATCTACCTGAAAAATTCGAACACAAAATGCACAATTCAACTAGAGGCTTCGTAAGTGCCGAAAAAAATGTTTCAAAATGAAAACGATTGGCGAGAGGGGTGAGTCAAAGACTGCTGAGTTAAATACTCAATCGGTGGCCTTCTTCATTTAGGAAGCCAATTTTCGATTGATTTTAATGATAAAAAATGGCGTAAGTTTTGACATTTTAGAGGGGTGAGTCAAATACTGCTCTATTTCTCAATCTCACGTCCGTTGGCCGATTTTATGAGGCCTATTTTCGATTAATTTTAATTATAAAAAAGGGAGTAAGTTTTGACATTTGAGAGGGGTGAGTCAAATACTGCCCTATTTCTCAATCTCGCGTCCGTTGGCCGATTTTATGAGGCCTATTTTCGATTAATTTTAATTATAAAAAAGGGCGTAAGTTTTGACATTTGAGAGGGGTGAGTCAAATACTGCTGTATTTCTCAATCTCACGTCCGTTGCCGATTTTATGAGGCCTATTTTCGATTAATCATAATTATAAAAAAGGGCGTAAGTTTTGCGAGAGGGGTGAGTCAAATCTCGATCTATAGATCTCGCATTCGGGTGGACTTCATCATTTTGGTGGCCAATTTTGGATTAATTTTAATCATAAAAAATGATCTGGAACCTTTGAAGTATTAAGTTAAGGTATGTAAGGCCTCATTTAATTTTAGGATAAAAATTGTTCCTCATTTTCTGTGAGGAAAAACTGAAAAAAAAGAGCTAACGCGAATTTTGAATTTTCTGGAACCCGATGAAATCATTTATCGAAATTAAAATCGGATCATTTTTGAAAGCGCTAGAAGGGTAAAAAATCTGTCAAGTTAGATATTTTTAAATTACCTCTAATCCTCAAGGTCCAACCTCTAAAAAAATTTTCCTCGTATATTTTCGGTTTACCAAATTAAACAAAAAAGTCAGAAGTTTAAAAAATACAACTTCAAAAGCGTGTTTAGCCTCAGGGGTTATAAAACAAATTGAAATTCGGAAACGGTAAGACGAGTTTGGGGTGGAAAGAAGAATTATGGCGAAAAACCCGGTGTTCGGGAGGGAGAGCAGGGGAAAAAAAGGCCGAGAGATGCAGGCTTAACTGACAACTACAAACGGTGTTCAGTTAGGCCGAAGAGGCAATTTAATTGTTAAGAGGCTATTTATCTTGGTCTCGGAAACTCAGCTCGCGGTAGCGGACAAGAGAAGGCGAAAGACACGATAAACTGTAAACAATTAAAGACTCTTCTAATTAGGAGAGAAAGTAATTAGTTCTCTCTAAAAAATGACTTTGGAATACTTGAGTTCTACGTTGACAAAAGAAACACTATAAACGGTTAATTTTTTCACGTTTTACAAAAACGCCCGCACACCCAAAAAGCTGCTAACCTACTTGAAGCTCTGGTTATAAAAAAAAAAAAAGTTTATTTTCAAATTTTCAGATTCCAAGTTTTTTTTCGAAAAAATTTTGTAGGTTTTATTTAAATTGTTTTTAATCATGGAAGAAATAATGGGCTTTCCGCCCAAGGGATGCCTCTCTCGCAAAGGGTGAAAGTATCAGACTTCTCCCTACTGAAATGATAATAGATGTAAAAAAATGATAATTTTGTTTACACGGAAAATTAATAAAATGAGTATTTTGGTGAAAATTTGGTAAAAATCAGACCAACGGCCCGTAGCGCAGTTTTTAAAATTTCAAGCGAGGATATCTCCGCCATTCTTTCGAAATTTTAAAATCGCAGACAATAATTTCTTGTTTAACTATTCAGAAAGGTTGTGTAAATATTTGTTGAAAGTCTGTTGGAAACTGTGGCCATCAAGTGTTGCGGAAAAAATGCTACGGACGGACGGCCGGACGGAAACACAGACAAAGTTGAGATCGATAAAAATCAATAATATTCGATTTGACCCTCCGGGGTCTAGAAGACCCTTACCCAAAAACCCGACGTGGAGGGTATCACATTAACTTCTTTGAGGAAAAAAAAAAAGACGATATGGTCTTTAGGACTCATCAGGTGCTGTCTCAAATTTTTCTGTAAATGTAACAGCTCTGCGATTGGCCAAGAAATAAATAAAAAGCTGATATTTCACGACCGGTTTCGGCCTTATATGCATCGTCAGTTGGACTATTTCCTCATTTTTTCATTCTCTCTTACACTATAATAAGACGAAAAGGTTGGCAAGAAAGGTTAAAATAGAGAATCACGAAGAAAAATATAAGGAAATAGTCCTCCTGATGAGGCATATTGCGCCGAAACCGGTCGTGGAAATTTCAATTTTTTATTCTCTCTGCCTCATTTTCTATTTTTAATTGATAAATCGTCGCGTTAGTTCTAACACCGGATAAGTCATTTTTTATCAATTTTGAGTTTGGCATAGTTTCTGATGGTTTTTGTGGAAAATCGAATTCCGTTGGTAGTATAACTCTATTACCAACAGAAAACGCGTAGTTCACAATTTAGCCAAAAGGTAATTGATTCCAATGAGTAATTAATCCGTATTTTGGCTCTCCTGAAAACCTAGGAAAAATGACTTATCCGGTGTTAGAACTAACACGACGAAATATTAGATATCACGACCGGTTTCCAGGTATCATCAGGTGAATGGTCTCTTGTCATCTCAAACTAAGAACTGCTCGGCGATTTTTATATAGTGCAGGAAGGTAGAGAAGAACGATTGTTTCCTAATCTAAACACCTCTAGCCATCCAAGTAGCACCTTTATGGCCGGAGTAAAATTTTTAATTCATACCTTACGCCGCTATGGCGTGCGAGAAGGGTTTCGACTTGAAAACAGGTTTTCGTCCGTGTAATTTAAATTAATGTGGCAAACTTGGGGATTTAACAGGAGGACGAGGGCGCATTCGAGATGTTTAATTGCTTTATGGAGGGAGTGAAGTGTAGAGTAGCACTCGAGGCGGGAATTCTGAAACAACGTTCCGCCCTTTTACTCCGAATTTACGCATTATGTTCATTAGCGATGATTACTAATGTAAATATACAGTGCGCCAATAAAAATCCTTTTTTTCTGTCATTCAGATAATTCTAATGTTCATTGATTATTCCTTTAAGCAAAGTTTGTTTTGAATTACAACCTTTATCCGTAGTTCTAATTTTAGATGGATTTTCAGTTATTTTTAGTATTCATTAAAATATAATTTTCCATAAACGCACCGCTTAGAAAATAGTTTTTCTTATTAAATCGTAAGAAGGATGCTGGGTGGTCCCAGCTGGGAGAATGGCTGCATAAATATTAAGCAGTGGCTTCTAGTGTCTGGGTTCTCCCCCAACCCGATGTTAATTTTAGCGCTTCTATCTACGTCCCCTCTCCCTTGTACCCTTTTACCCGAGTGTTTCTACCATTCCCCTTTTCCGGAAAACCAAGGGCCTTTTCGGCAATTCCTTTTCATGAACAAAGACCTACACGTTCTCGCATTTCCAAATTCCACACGAGCACTACTTTTTCCCTATTCACTCTTTTTAAACAACAAAGGGAACGGAGAAAAACCCTCGGAATCTTACATTTTAGAAACCTTTTTGTCAAAAATCAACAATAATTGTTTAAAAACAGGTAAATTTACGTCTCTTGGTATATTGCGCCGAAACCGGTCGTGAAATTTCCATTTTCTATTCTCTGTGCCTCAGTTTCTATTTTTTATTGATAAATCGTCGCGTTAGTTCTAACACCGGATAGGTAAGTCATTTTTTATCAATTTTGAGTTAGGCATAGATTCTGATGGTAAATTTTGTGGAGAATCGAATTCCGTTGGTAGTTAAACTCAATTACCAACAGAAATCGCGTTGTAGCAACAAAACGATTTAGCCAACAGGTAATGCATTGATTCGAATGAGAAATTAATCCGTATTTTAGAACTAACGCGACGAAATATTAGATATCACGACCGGTTTCCACTTTATAGGTATCATCAGGTGAATTTTGCGTCTCTTTTCTTCTCAAACTAAGAACTGCTCGGAGATTTTTACATGCTGCAGGAAGGTAGAGAAGAACGATTGTTTCCCCCACCACACCTCTAGACTAGTTTAAATTATTTACTTTTTTATGCGGTTGATAAATGTTAATCCTTTTGGTGTTTACACAATCCTAGGGATTAGGCCAATGGTTTCTACTTATCCTCCAAAGAAGAAAACATGACCCAATTTCAAAGATTAACTCGAGTTACTCTTCTAAATGTCTGTTTTAAATTTTAAAAAATTCGCTGCGGTCCTATTTTCACCAAATTTTAATTAATTACTCCTTATATTTTTTCCGGTTTTTTGGTGTAAAAAAATTATTATTATTATCATTATTGTAACTTATATTTTAGTTAAAACAATGCTTTAAAATATTAAAAATTTTAGATATTTGTTTGGATTTTTGTATCAATTTTTAACTAAGAGGTCACGTATAAACTATTAAATATTAAATAAAGTTAATATTTGAGTATTTTTTTAATTTCGAAATGTACGTATGAATTTTTTAGATAATGTTTTAAATTTTAAAAGTTTGTTGTTCCGTAGTTTAGACCATATAAGTATGGGGGTTTCTATCATATGAGAAATATACGGTGAGAAGGGGACTTTCTATCGTAAAGTCCCATCTCTATCTTCCCCGATAGAATATTTAGGTAAATGTTTCTGCGGTGGCGAGGCCATACGGTCCCCGAACGTAAAGTGACGAATGGACTGCCATTACCTTTCACTTCCTCCTATTTCACTTATCTAAACTCGTTCTTTTTCCATATTTTAGAAGGCAGATGCTCCTTTTTTTTCCCTATCTCTTACTTGAGGAAATTCGCTTCGCTGACCCCAAGCGCTTTCGAGATCGTCACACAACGCGGTCACACACAAAACAACCGTGACCTCTTCAAGTATCACTTTGTTCTCGATTTCTGCTACTCGACCCGAATCCTTTTCATGAAATATCATCCTTGCGGACTATTATTTATACCATAAAGATTATATTTTTGGGTAGCCAATAATGGAGGAAGAAACGATCGTGTTAACGGGTATCTCACGACGCGTTTCGGCTTAAAAAGCCTCGTCAGGTGACCCTTATTTCTATGTTTTCTCTGTGCCTTTATCTCCAAGAGATTCAGTACTTATTTTCCCGCTGTATCTGCTGAATCTCTCGGAGATAGAGGCACAGTGAAAAAATAGAAATCATTAAGGAATTCACCTGAAGAGGCTTTTTAAGCCGAAACGCGTCGTGAGATACCCGTTATCACGGTCATTTCTCCATTATTGCGTACCAAAAAACATACCTATAAACGCAATCAAAATATAAGGAATATATTAGGTGTACAAAATGAAACTCAGCCACAGGGTAAATTTGAATTTTGTAGATTTTAGCCGAGTTTCATTTTGTAGTAGTTCATTTTTTCAAAATTTTGAACATTTTAGGCATTAAAGTCCATCAAAAGTTGACCTTCTCCGTGTAAGAAGGTTATTGAAGTATAACCGTTAAGAAGGTTAATTTTTAAAGGCTTGTAAATCGTAAACCGTTACAGATATTGAAAAAATGCACAAAATAAAATCTGTTGGAAATTTAATTTTCTTTAATTTTTATTCTATTTATTTTTTCTCTAGGACGCACTGTTTTCAAGATAAATTAATTTTTTTTAAAATTATTTTCCGAAAATGGTGCATCCTAGAAAAAAAATAATTAAGTACTTTATAGAGAATTAAATTTCCTACAATTTTTATTTATTAGGTGTACAAAATGAAACTCAGCCACAGGGTAAATTTGAATTTTGTAGATTTTAGCCGAGTTTCATTTTGTAAACCTCCGCTATTTGTTCGAAATTTGAAAATCGCCCTGGTTAGTTTCTTTTTCACAGACTAAAGAAAATGTGAAAATCGGTTGAAAACCGTGGGCGTAAAGTGTTCCCGAAAAAAATAATGCTACGGCCGGCCGGCACCACAGACAAAGTTGAGACTGTTAAAGATCAATATTCGATTTGACCCTTCCCCGAAAACCCAACGTCGAGGGTATCACAATAACTTCTTTAAGGAATTTAAAATAAATTAAAAGAACCAGAGCACCCAAATAAAATTAAAATTTTATCGGGCTTGTTTCCACAAAAAAAAAAAAAAATTGTTACAGTAAGACTTTTGGTATTTGGTAATTTGATTTTTGGGGACGAAAATTAAATTCACGCCTCTTTGTTTTCCCTTTTTTTCCATTCCATTTACAAAAAAAAAAGTAGGGGGAAAACTCGCATCCACGCTTTGTCTCCTTTTAGACACTCACCTGTTTGCTTTGAAGGCAGTTTGTTTTTTTGAATACGGCGATGAAAGGAACATTTTCCTCTCTCAGAAGTTATTTGCTTAACAGACCCGGGGAGGGTCGGGAAATCTGGTTAAAGGAAGGACCGTGATGGTCTCTACGTTATTTACTGTACCGAGAAAAAAATGGAGGAAAAAAAATCCATTCGTACTAAATGACAAGTCACGCACCAAACGTCATAAACGAAGATCGTATTATACAATATCCTCCCGCTCTGAACCTTTCAGGTGTGCCATCTTTTTATTCAGATGTCTTAAGAATCACGCGCTTTTTGAGGAAAAATAAATTTTTTGTAGACAGTG
Source organism: Orius insidiosus (assembly GCA_014119065.1). Classification (NCBI taxonomy): domain Eukaryota; kingdom Metazoa; phylum Arthropoda; class Insecta; order Hemiptera; family Anthocoridae; genus Orius; species Orius insidiosus. Next base: position 74,554 of record JACGAQ010000387.1, on the reverse strand, counting down.
TCTAAATCAGTGATTCTCAACAGGGGCGGTACCGCCCCTCTGGGGGCGCCGAGAAGTTACTGGGGGGCGTTATGCAAAATTTGGGTGATAGGGAGGCAATGGCTAAATGGATGGGGGCGTTAGGGTGAGTACTTTTTTTAATTTGTCCGAAAACCTACATTCTCGACTTTGGACGGAAAACCTATAATCCGGCCCTTTGGTCGGAAAACCTATAACCGGCCCTTTGGTCGGAAAACCTATAACCGGCCCTTTGTTCGAAAAACCAATAATCCGGCCCTTTGGTCCGAAAACCTATATGCCGGCCCTTTGGTTCAAAAAACCTATATTCGGGAACTTTGGTCGGAAAACCTATAACCGGCACTTTGGTCCGTCAACCTATAATCCGGGCCTTTGGTCCGTCAACCTATAATCCGGCCCTTTGGTCCGTCAACCTATAATCCGGCCCTTTGGTCCGAAAACCTATATTCCGGCCCTTTGGTCGGAAAACCAATAATCCGGCCCTTTGGTCGGAAAACCTATAATCCGGCCCTCTGGTCGGAAAACCTATAATCCGGCCCTTTGGTAGGAAAACCTATAATCCGGCCCTTTGGTCCAAAAAAACCTATAATCCGGCCCTTTGGTCCAAAAAAACCTATAATCCGGCCCTTTGGTCCAAAAAAACCTATATTCTGGAACTTTGGTCGGAAAACCTAGCTCCAAAAAAACCTATATTCTAGAACTTTGGTCGGAAAACCTATAATCCGGCCCTTTGGTCCAAAAAAACCTATAATCCGGCCCTTTGGTCCAAAACAACCTATATTCTGGAACTTTGGTCGGAAAACCATTAATCTGGAACTTTGGACCGAAAACCTATAATCCGGCTCTTTGGTCCGAAAACCTATAATCCGGCCCTTTGGTCCAAAAACCTTTAATCCGGCCCTTTGGTCCAAAAACCTATAATCCGGCTCTTTGGTCCGAATACCTATAATCCGGCCCTTTGGTCCAAAAAACCCTTATTCTGGAACTTTGGTCGGAAAACCTATAATCCGGCCCTTTGGTCGGAAAACCTATAATCCGGCCCTTTGGTCCAAAAACCTATAATCCGGCCCTTTGGACCGAAAACCTATAATCCGGCCCTTTGGTCCAAAAACCTATAATCCGGCCCTTTGGTCCAAAAACCTATAATCCGGCCCTTTGGACCGAAAAGCTATAATCCGGCTCCCGTTTTCAAGCTCCCCTTGGCGGCGTCGCTAAATGCTTGTTTACAGGGGGGCGCAGGCTTCAAAAATGTTGAGAAACACTGGTCTAAATGATGAGACTCTCTTTTTCTTAAAATCTCCCAAATTCTAAAAACTTTTAATTTTTTATAATAAATAACCTTTTAAAGAAATTACTGTCAATCATTGTCGACTATATAAGGTGAGAGCAATTTAGATTCTATTTGGATAAAATCGAAATAGGCGGCAGTTTGTAAAAACGGGAGGGGTAGTAAATTATTGCAAAAATAGGAAGGAGAAAAAAAGAAGAAAAAAAAGGCCTTCGTGCGATAACTTAAAGTTTGTAACGGCCTCATTATTTTTATTCACTTTTTTATAAATTGACAGAATTCCTATAGATTGGCGATAGCACCTATTTAGAAAAAAAAATTAACAACTTTTTGAGCTAAAAATTTATTCTGGTGTAAAAAAGTTTCCTTTTCGTAATCTGATCAATGATTGTAAAATCTTGACCATCGAGAAAAGTCGCAATCTCTGCTTGACCAATCAAACGAAATGCTTTCCCCTTTCACCCTTTTTTGTTCGAATTCGAGGGCGCTAACGAAATTGATTACGGTCAGTCATGTGTAAGCAATCCAACGGCTGAACGGACTTTCCAGTTATTTCGTAAAAAAATTATCCGATTTTTTTATACGACAATATCGAAAGACAAAGATAGTGAAAATATCAATGTTTGGGTTTTATACATATTTCATGTCGGGAACGCTGTCTGTTGAAGTAAAATCGTGTCTGCTCGAGGCAGAGACGTTATTGTGAGACATCGCCCTTTGGCAATCGGAGACAAGGTTCTATTGTTTGAAAAGAGCTTTTGGTGGGGGCGGTTTTCCGGATTGAAAGGGTAAGAAAATAAACAAAGTCTTTCTCAAAATAGCGCCAACTTCGCCATTCAAACCTTTTATTTAAAAATTCTTCCGAAAAACGGACTAAACGGAAACAACGCTTGGCTAGACGACCGTAACGAAAGCCGGTAATTGCCACCAAGAACACGCTTAGACTGCATTTCCGTTGCGAACAGCTTATATTACAAAATATAGGTTTCATAAAACGAAAAATGCAGAGGGAAAAAAAAGAGAAGAAAACGGTAACTGCTCTTTAATGATCCAAATCATGCGATTTTATGAAAGTTTCATTAGACCTTCTATAAAGTGGGCACTTGTTGCTTATATAAACCCTTTTCACGGAAAAGTCACATAAACGAACAACACTTTTTAAACCTTTTTCTGATATTTTAATAGGTTAAACGCAAAGAGAACGTAATAAACCGACGTTTAGAGCAAATTGCTTTATTTTCTTTTCACTTTTGCTCCATTTTTCTATAAAAGTTAATCCTCTAAATTAACCGGCCCTTTGGCCCGAAAACCTATATTCCGGAACTTTGGTCGGAAAGCCTATAATCCGGCTCTTTGGTCCGTCAAACTATAATCCGGCCTTTGGTAAAAAAAAACCTACATTCTGGAACTTTGGTCTGAAAACCTATAATCCGGCCCTTTGGTCGGAAAACCTACAACCGGCCCTTTGGCCCGAAAACCTATATTCCGGAACTTTGGTCGGAAAACCTATAATCCGGCCCTTTGGTCCAAAAAACCTATATTCTGGAACTTTGGTCGGAAAACCTAGCTCCAAAAAAACCTATATTCTGGAACTTTGGTCGGAAAACCTATAATCCGGCCCTTTGGACCAAAAAAATCTATATTCTGGAACTTTGGTCGGATAACCTATAATCCGGCTCTCGTTTTCAAGCTCCCCTTGGCGGCGTCGCTAAATGCTTGTTTACAGGGGGGCGCAGGCTTCAAAAAAGTTGAGAAACACTGGTATAATCCCTATTTTTATTTTTTTTTATTGCTTTTATAGGTATGTTTTTTTGGTAACCAATAATGAAGGAAGAAATGACCGTGATAACGGGTATCACACGACGCGTTTCGGCTTAAAAAGCCTCTTCAGGTGAATCAATGATTTCATTTCACTTTCGCTCCATTTTTCTATAAAAGTTAATCCTCTAAATTATGTTTAAACATCTTTTTGTTCTAAGAACATCTTCTAAATAAATAATTTTTTTTCGAAAATTTGACTTTTTAAAAATTTAGGGCGATTATATCAAAAGGTCCATTCTTTCTTCTCTAATGATGTATTTCGAACGTTAATCATTTAGCGAAAACCACATTTTACGTGCGAACAATAAAACACCTGCACATGAAATCGCCCTTTTCATGTGCCAAAATTGGGGTTTGGCGGTCCTATAGAAAAGAAGGTTGAAGGTGAACGTTCTGGCTAATTACAAGAAGTAACAAGGACGTTAGCGGAAGCCAGGTGCGGTCACGGATGAAGCGTGGCCGGCACGAGCCTTTATCTTCTCCCGCCGACCGTGTCACTTAAAAGCCTCTCTCCAAGCAAAAAGACTAATTGTAAAAGGAAAAGTAAACGAAAACATTTTTATTATTCACAAAAATTAGCCCTAAAAAGGATTTTTGGCCGTATACTAAGCATTTTCTTTATATTTTTTACGTAATGAATTTTTAAAGGACGCTTTTAGGAAAGAAAATTATATATAAAGAGTCAGGCTAACTTTTTTTCGGGGAAATTCTCTCGAGAATTGCTTTCCCAAAAGTATCATCACGTGTCTCTTTAAACTTGGTATAACGTCAAGGGATGTAATATTTTATGATTAGCTGTGAATAAGTGCTCTTCAACCCTCTTTGCTGTCTCGGGTTTCAAACAAAAAAAAATTTGCATGGAAAGTGTTTTTTTCGAAGTCCACTCTTTTAATTTTTCATATATAAAATGTTTTGTTTATAAATTCGACTAAGTTTCAATTATTTCGATAAGAGAAAGGGTGGGTTTTTCAATTTTCGCCTTGAAGGGAAGGCGAAAAAGAGGGGAGAAAAAAATGTTGACTCTAAACGCGGAATTCACTTTCCGACAGTGAACTCGAGAATTGCCTTAAGTCCTCATTCTGGTGTTAGGCCATCAAGGAGGATTGCATAGAAAATTAAATCCCCTTCCCCGCTTTTACCAATATTGTTAAATCGTTCCTAAAGATTCAATGTTCCTTTTCACCCTCAACAACAATTAAGGAAGACATTTAACGGGCTACGACTTCCGTATTTTCGGCTAATAATAAACCTTAAAAAAAAACAGATTCTGAAATTTCCTTTTGTTATTATACCGACCCCTAAAACCCCGAACTCCCCTCGAATGCGTCAGAGACAGAAAACCGAGTTGAAATATGAGATTCCTTTCTTTATAAGGACTCTTTTTTCATATATATTTTTTTATTATAATTTTTTCCGAAAATAAACCTTCAATTTTTTTTTCTAGTTCCTGAACGAGATATGCAGTTAACGTCCACTCAACATGAGTCAAACGTCGTAGTAAAATGCGTCGCTGAAGGGGTTTACCCAGAACCAAATATGACCATTTCAGCGAGCGACATGTAAGTTATCAAAAGTCTTCTAATTATCCAATTTTTATATCTTCTACTCGTAAATTCTGTCGGAATCGTAATACGATTCGACTCAGGTGAGTCGTATACGGTCCGACTCAGGTGAGTCGTATACGGTCCGACTCAGGTGAGTCGTATACGGTCCGACTCACATGAGTCGTATACTGTCCGACTCAGGTGAGTCGTATACGATCCGTATTGAATCCATTTCCTTCTTCGATTTTAGCCAATCAGTTGAGAAAATAGTTGATTTCCGAACGCGAAACTAAACGAGATGGGTCATTCCAGTTTGAAATCTACATTTCGTGTCCTCATTTCGCTACAAATAATAAAATCATGCTGATCCCAGTTTTGTGATTTTTTTTCTTGTGTACTAATCTAACATGACACAAAACATAAAAACAAAAGTCAAACTTACTGTAATTCTGAGATTTATTACGCTTAATATGAGCCAAAACATGGAAAAACCTCATGTGCGTTACCGTCCACAGTGCAACAGCACTCTCTTCTCCATTCACTTACCAACCCCATTAATTTTTCAGAAGGTATCTTGCGCATCCTAATTGTAGAGTTGGACATGGGGGTTCAGATTTTTGAAGGTTCTGAGTTTGCCGGACGGCTCTTCAATTGTGACATCATCATAAAGGAGTGTCCATCATTTTCTGAAATAACCTACTCTCATGTGAGTTACTGTCATTTTGTTGGCAGTATTGAAGCGATTTTAGGTAGGAAACTTTCTCGTATCACTTGGAGAGGTCTATTATCAGTTTTAGCTTTGTTGCTGCAGTGACAGTTGGATGGAGAAAAGCTACGTTGTGTTTGTTCAAAAACCATGGTGAGTATTTTTATTCTTCCACATGTGTGTTACCTAAGGTTAAACCTCAACAATAATTGCTTTAGTTTTTCAATGAGTTTCCTTCAGTAAGTCTGGTACGCTGGTTTAATTAGAGATTAGATTTGGTCTTTTAGCTTGATTGGGTTAGGTTCAATGTTTATTTGAAGTAGGATTCTCATGTGCGTTACCACTCATGCGTGTTACCAAGAAAGAAGTAACGCACATGAGCTCTTGGTGAGATTTAAGGCATAAAATCACGGATTTTATAGGTTTATTACCAGTAAGCTGGAGTAGAATGACTCGAAATGGTTCTGCCTAGCCACTAGAGCATAAATTTGACCAACTTGACAGTTAGGTGGCGTTATTCCGATTTATTTTATATTGGTAACACACATGAGGTTCGAGACACATTATTTTGCAAAAACAACGCATTTATATGAAAACGAATAACTGAACTCACAAATTTCGAGTTGTGCAGTGCAGTCAGGAGCTGCATGGAGCCAGAAAATATTTTGGCAGGCTTGAATTTTGAGTTTGGAAATTCGGTTAATGGAACATCCCGGGGGGCCAAATGTAGATTTCAAACTGGAATGACCCAGATAACAAAATAACCTTCGTAAAATGTAACCTTACGTTTACTCGGAGTGGGGAAGTGAGTCGTAAACGCTCCGACTCAGGCGAGTCGTATACGACCCGACTCGGGTGAATCGTATACGATCCGACTCGGGTGAGTCGTAGACGATCCGACTCAGGCGAGTCGTATACTTGAACGACTCACTTCCCCACTCCGAGTAAACTTAAGGTTACATTTTACGAAGGTTATTTTGTTATCTCGTTTAGTTTCGGGTTCGGAAATCAACTAGTTTCTCAACAGATTGGCTAAAATCGAAGAAGGAAATTGATTCCTTACTTTTTGGAAGGACTTTAGAAGTTAAAAAAACTATCAAGGAAACTTTATACCCACGCTAAGTGAAAATTGGCGGGAACGTTTTGGGGATAGGTAATTTATATGTGCTGTTATAGTTAATCAGAAAAACCATCTTTCGATCCATGGATTTGCTTTAGTGAGAACATTGTGAACTAACTGAGTCGGAATGACTCCCTCAACTGGGACTTAAGCCTCTACGAGAAGATCTTTCCCGTTTTGTGAGTCGTACACGGGAAGGGAATCGTTATACGATCCGACTCAGGTGAGTCGTATACGTGAACGACTCACTTCCCGACTCCCGAGTAGTAAGGTTACATTTTACGAAGGTTATTTTGTTATCCCGGGAAGTGAGTCGTTCACGTATACGACTCACCTGAGTCGGATCGTATAACGATTCCCTTCCCGTGTACGACTCACAAAACGGGAAAGGTCTTCTCGTAGAGGCTTAAGTCCCAGTTCAGGGAGTCGTTTCGACTCATACGATTCCCTGAAACTCTCTATTATTGGACTGGGAAAAAAGGAATGATGGTCAACTCCATCGGTTGCACCTATTTTCACCTATCTTTCGGCAAAGAGAATCCTCACTTTTACCCTATTTTAAAGAGTTTTACTTTTCTTACAATCAAATTTTTATATCATCAATGCGTAAATGATTTGTGACAAATAATAGATTTAGGAGGATTTCCTACAAACTTTCACTAAATCTTGAAATTTCTTTCAAGAACGTCAATAATTTTCTATGAGATATCGAAGGAATGAATTTATATATTCAGCTTTCGTATTAATAACATGGAGAGGCCATTATCGGCCAGCTCTACCCCATTCGTTGATTTATACTAAATTAATTAGGGATGGTAGTAGGATACATTAATTATACGGAATGAACTAGAAACGCCGGGTGTAGGTAAAGTCCCGCGCTTGTTTATGTGTACTCTAGCACCCTATCAAAATAAATTCTATTTGCAGTCCCTACGCCCTTGTTTGGCTTGTACGGCGTTGCCTGGACGGTAATTATTTTGGATTCTACTGCTCCGTCTATTTTGTGAAGCAATAAACCGTTTTCTTTCATCATTAACCTGATTGAAGGTTATTTACAGATTTTTTTCCCTCCCCTGAAATGAAAACGTATCTTCCTGACATATTTTCTCAGGTCAGGTGTCACTTTCGGCCCCCACACGTGGGGTGTGGGGGGTCGTTCCAGCGGAGGTTTTATTTTTTTTAATTAAATTTTATGGGAAGCGATATTTTTGGGGATGTAGGGGTCGATGTCACTGCTATAAACCCCCCCAGTTTGTTACGGATATAAACATGTATGATATTTTTCAGAATATAATTTTTTTTTTCAATCTACTTTTTTTTTCAAAGAGCTAGGAAATACCCAATCTTCTTTGAGAATGTTAAAAATGATAAAATGTATAAAAAATTATATTTTATGGAGGTTTTTATCCTTTTTAACTTCCTGAAAGAAGTTATTGTGATACCCTCCACGTCGAGTTTTCGGGGAAGGGTCTTCCAGACCCCGGAGGGTCCATCGAATATTGATCTTAACCGATCTCAACTTTGTCTATGGTGCCGGCCGGACGTCCGGCCGTAGCATTTTCTCCCTGAACACTTTACGGCCACAGTTTTCAACCGATTTTCACCTGAATTTTCACTAAAAAACTCGGAAAATTTTCCAAAACAAAAAAAACTTGGAAAATTTTTCAAAAACAAAAAATTGTAAAATTTTTCTAAACAAAAACTTGGAAAATTTTTCAAAACAAAAAATTGTAAAATTTTTCAAAACAAAAACTCTGTCCTCAGTCCGTCCGTAGCATTTTCTTCCGGAACACTTCACGGCCATAGTTTTCAACCGATTTTCACCTGAATTTTCACTAAAAAACTCGGGAAATTTTTCAAAACAAAAAAAAACTCGGAAAATTTTTCGAAAACCAAAAATTGTAAAATTTTTTAAAACAAAAATTGTAAAATTTTTCAAAACAAAAACTTGGAAAATTTTTCAAAACAAAAACTTGGAAAATTTTTCAAAACAAAAACTCTGTCCTCAGTCCGTCCGTAGCATTTTCTTCCGGAACACTTCACGGCCATAGTTTTCAACCGATTTTCACCTGAATTTTCACTAAAAAACTCGGGAAATTTTTCAAAACAAAAAAAAACTCGGAAAATTTTTCGAAAACCAAAAATTGTAAAATTTTTAAAAACAAAAATTGTAAAATTTTTCAAAACAAAAACTTGGAAAATTTTTCAAAACAAAAACTTGGAAAATTTTTCAAAACAAAAACTCTGTCCTCAGTCCGTCCGTAGCATTTTCTTCCTGAACACTTCACGGCCACAGTTTTCAACCGATTTTCACCTGAATTTTCACTAAAAAACTCGGGAAATTTTCCAAAACAAAACAAAAAAAACTCGGAAAATTTTTCGAAAACAAAAAATTGTAAAATTTTTCAAAACAAAAAATTGTAAAATTTTTCAAAACAAAAACTTGGAAAAGATGTCCGATGACGAGGGCTCTGCATTCCAGAAAGTACGAGAAGACCCAGGGAAAACCGTGCTTGTGAAATGTTTGTGTTTCTTTTATAATCCTTTAATAAACGGTCTTGACGGTTAGCCAACATATTTAATTTTTTTTTCCGTAAAAGTGAACGGGTGACCAAGTTTTGATGGAAGTTATAGAAAAGTCGGCGTAACGTCTGGAATGAAAGTAAGGGAATGGGGAAGAAAAGAAACAGATAACTGAAACCCCTTTGCCATATTGATGTGACTCGAAGGTGGGAAAGCCCTTCCTCACCGACTATAAATGCCTGTTTTCTTTTCGACCCCATTCAGATAGGTATTCCCTCAACCGTCACTAAGTATCGTCTTTTCTCCATTCGGAAAATGATTCGAATTTCTTATCGTTTATAATAAAAAAGACTTTTTTTTCTCATATATATTACTTTCCTTTAATATTCTAGCAGCAAAATTGAATAATAGATTTTTTTATAAGGCGAAGAGGTTATACAGTTGTGCAATACATGGATGTTTTACTGGCTTAATAAAATTGAGATTTTATGCTTTGGCTTTAGTCTTAGTTTCAACCACTTTTATAAAGTGTCGGTGGGGTAAATAGGGAGTAAAGGGTCGGTGCGGAGTGTAAACAGGCTGCGGGGAAAGAGGGTGAGTTAGTGGCTTGGGATTAACTTTAGAGTATAGACGGTACGCTTGGGAAAAAAAAGGGTAGGTAAGAGGTGCCTTTCTTTCAAGAATTTACCACCAAATATAAAGTGAGGAAGCCGTTTGGAAGATGGCGGTCCGGCATTCATCAGGTGCCCTCACACCGCCTTCTTGATTAAGTCCACGACACTCCCCATCCCGGTGGGTTATTTGTGGGGCAATAGATAACGCCTCCGGCTAACACAAAAATAAAGTAAATGTTCCCCCAACGTCTTGGACAAATTGATGCGGAGGCGTTTCCTCAAAATGTGTTCTGCCTTTATTTCTCATTTTCCTACAAATAATACGCTGCAATTGGAGGACTTATCCCACTTCTGATGTCGGCTATCCCACTTCTTTTGTGGATTAATCCCTCATTTGATCTCATTTATCTGTCAATCCACTTCTGAAATCGGTTATATCGGCTTCTGATGTCGGTTATCGTACGACTTAAACTAGAAGTGTTGCTACAAGTTTTTATGACCATTTTGCTCTAAGTATAATCTTTAAAGATTATCGTATATTCATACTGTACTTAATTCTTGCAACACTTGGGAAATCAAAGTTCGTGGCGTACAAAACGGTAACACAATAGGACTGAAAGATAAAAGACTTTAGCCATTAAATTCCGGTGGAATACAACTTGATACATGGAATACCTTTTGTTACCTACATACAAAGGAAAAAGGATTCGTGAATTATTCTATATCGAATTCCGTTATAAATAACTTTTGACACACTTCTGATTTTTATCTTTTTAACTTCCTTGAAGAAGTTATTGTGATACCCTCCACTTTGGGCTTTTGGGGAAGGGTCTTCCAGACCCCGTAGGATAAATTCGAAAATGGATCTATACCGATCTCAACTTTGTCTTTGGTGCCGCCCGGACGTACCATTTTTTTTCCGGAACACTTTCCGGCCACAGTTTTCATCTGATTTTCACCAAATTTTCACCCAAATTTCTTTAGCACGTGAAGAAAAATGTATGAAGGGCGATTTTTGAATTTCGAAAAAATGGCGGAGATATGTCTGTTTGAAATTTAAAAATATTCGCTGCGGCCGTTAATCCGATTTTTACCAAATTTTCACCAATTACTCCTTATATTCTTTAAGAATTTTTGGTGTAAAAAATTGCCACTTTTTAATTATTAATTTTTTTGTAGTAGGGAGAAATTTCATACTTCTACCCATTACGAGAGGCACAACGCTAGGCCAAAGAGCCCATTATTTCTACCTTGACACTTAAAAAATAAAAAAATAAAAAAAAAGAATTCGAAAAAATAAAATAAAAAAATAAAAACTTTCCCCTTCCTTATTCTTCCCCTCCATTATACTTCCCCTCCCTTCGTTATACTTTCGTTCCCTTATACTTCCCCCTCCGTTATACCCCCCCTCTCTGTTATACCTTCGTTCCCTTATACTTCCCCCTCCGTTATACCCCCCCTCTGTTATTCTTCCCCTCCCATATACTTCCCCTCCGTTATACTTGCCCCTCCTACATTGTTACTTCTGTTTAACGAAGTTTTCGTTGGAAGGTCTTCAAATCAGTATTTTTTTCTTTTTATAGGGACGAGACTCCTCTGGTTGAAGTGGAAACTTCGACGAGAGAGGGCGAATATAATATATCGGCCGTTATGACCCTAGAAAATAAAGACTTGAAACAACCGACAACATTCGACTGCATTCTTAGAATTCCAGCTGCGAATTATACCGTCCGGAGGACAACAGTTTTTTATCCAGGTAAAAAAAAAAACGTTATTTTTTTAATAAAATGGATGGAGCTTATTGGTGTAAAAACTAAAAACTTTTAGTCGGGTCATGTTTCCCTCGTAAATTTCCCCGGATGCTGTTGAGTTTGGCGGGGGTGGACTTGTATAATGTAGGAAGTCTTACGGTATACGTGGCTAATGGTGCTTTAGAGCCCTTGATGAGAAGACATTACGTCTTTTTTCTCTGAGAGTTGGAATCATAGAGGGCAAAAGCCTCTTTTTAAAAGGAAAAACTCCCAAGAAATGAAATTAAAATTCAATTAGGGAAATTCACCTTTTTTTACAATTATAACCACCCCTACAATTATCTTCCCTTTTACGTTTTATTTCCTTGAAAACTCTACTAATGAATATTAAAAAGTTTATAAATATTTTAACAGGAGGTAATGACCATTTTACTCCGCAAACAACAAAATAGAGGCTTCGTAAACATCAGGGTCGTTTTTATTAAAAAAAAATTTAGATGCGCCTCAAAGCCCTTATTTTTCCTTTTAATTTATTAGAGCTCGTTATCGCTGTTTATTTTAATTTCATTATCCATCTCATTTTTTATTTTCATCATAATATACACATAACAAGTAGGTTTAACATATTGTGTTGTTCAGCGGTCACGACAACAACAACACGAGCCCCAATAACTACGAGGAACTACAGGACGACTCCTAGGTCTGAGCCGATATTCACAGCGACACAGCGTACACATTTTTTGGACCCGAAAATCTTTGCCGGTAAGGAGACATAAAACCTTAGAAAATGCAGGTGATGGGTCTTCCCTTTTTTTCACTCCTCATCTTTCGCACACATCATCTTCATTTTTCATTTTTTTCGTAGGTTTTGTCGTTTAGAAGTTACCTCAAAAATCACATTTTGCTCTTATAAAGTAAATACATGACATTTTATCTTCCGAAGGTAATGGCTTTGTTCCAATCGGATTTTGAAACTCCTGGAGCGTGCGCAGAAGGATTTGACGTCAGATGACTTCGTATTTGATGGACAAATGATGTGAACGACGTCAAAATCCTTCTGCGCACGCTTCAGGAGTTTAAAACTGTGGTTGGAACAAATCTATCAATAGACAAAATGGTCAAAACATAAACTTTAGGTGCCTAATTTACCATGAAGGGTCGAAACTTTTCTGCCCACAGTTCCTAATATGGCATAAAAACCATCTGGCACTAAAAGTTTTCTAATCTACGAAATTTTCGATTTTGGCGTAAAAAAGTGATTTTTTCTGATGGTAACTTCTAACGTGGTTTTCGTTTGTTTTGTAGATCGTTTTGTTCCTCATTCGGTTTTTATTGTGACATAAAAATTCCCTTCGTCCAGTTTTTACCCCGTCGGAAAGATGGATGTGGCTCATTTACCGAATTGAAAGGTACCCCTATACTTTTCCGAGGGAAAACTTTCTTCAATCTCGTTATAGCATGAAGGAGCATGATTGATTTGTACTTCTTGTATTTGTTTTTCGGCCCTTTTTAAAGTCAAATTTTTCCCCCTTTTTTTAATCCATCGGAAAAAAACAAGAACGTTGGTTTACTAGGTAATGGCTCTACTGAACCATAAGCACGCAGATGTAATTTGGTCTACCCCTGTTGTGTATTTTTCAGTGCAAAGTATCTTTTTACAACTACTTAATTAAGGGGGTGGGAAAAAAAGCAAATTTCCGTTTTTTTTCCCCTCACTTTTACATTGAAAGAGTTCAAGCATGTATGGAGAAAAGATTTTTTGCATGGTGTGGTCGATAAAAACAAAAATCAAAAATAACCTTTAAAAAATGCTGCCGCTTTTGGCTTATTTTACTTTTTTTGTTGATTAAAATGTGTTACATGAGGTTATAAGCCTGGTTATACTGGTGAACTAGTCGGTAGTGCCACTACAGAAACTTTCAGGCGTAGCGAACTCCGGTGGATGATAAAACAATTAAGAACCAGGTGAATTTTCTGGTTCCAAAAGCGCGAACTCCGGCGGGTCAAAAGCGAACTCGCACACTCTATGGAGTATTCAAACTATGGAAAAAAGATTTTTTGCATGGTGTGGTCGATAAAAACAAAAATCATAAATAACCCTGACTTTTAAAAAATGCTGCCTTTGGCTTATTTCACGTTTTTTCATGATTGAAATTGGTTACATGAGGTTATAAGCCTGGTTATACTGGTAAACTAGTCGGTAGTGCCACTACAGAAACAGGCGTAGCGAACTCCGGTGGATGATAAAAGAATTAAGAACCAGGTGAATTTCCTGGCTCAAAAAGGGCTAACTCCGGCGGATCAAAAGCGAACTCGCACACTCCCTCTCTGGTCGACTCGGGCTGACTTAAGAGACGCGTTACATATCCGAGCGTGATGGCTCACTTTAATTACAAAATTTGTAATATTATTGTTTTTTTAATTTTCCATACAGTCGGCAAGTTGAACTTTTGACCATTTTTTTGCGTGCTCAATACACTGTCAAATTATTAGATGTACAAAATGAAACTCAGCCACAGGGTAAATTTGAAATTTGTAGAATTTAGCCTAGTTTCATTTTGTACACCTAGTAGTTCATTTTTTCAAAATTATAAACATTTTAGGCGTTAAAGTCCATCAAAAGTTGACCTTCTCCGTGTAAGAAGGTTATTGAAATATAACCATTAAGAAGGGTAATTTTTAAAGGCTTGTAAATCGCAAACCGTTACAGATATTGAAAAAATGCACTAAATAAAATCAGTTGGAAATTTAATTCTCTTTAATTTTTATTCTATTCATTTTTTCTCTAGGACGCACTGTTTTCAAGATAAATTTATTTTAAAAAAAATTATTTTCCGAAAATGGTGCATCCTAGAAAAAATAATTAAGTGCAAATTTATAGAGAATTAAATTTCCTACAATTTTTATTTATTAGGTGTACAAAATGAAACTCAGCCAAAGGGTAAATTTGAATTTTGCAGATTTTAGCCAAGTTTCATTGTGTACACCTAATAATTAACTCATTTTTTTTTTCATTTTAACTATGGAAAATGTGAAATAATGTTTCCTCCATTCTCAGCGAAATCTTGGCATCAAGAAACGCCTCTAGACTCGTTATAAACATGGAATTGGAAATTTGCCTATTTTGACTAATTAAAGACTCAGAAAAAAAGGACTCATTTGGCATTAAAAAGTTCATAAAAAACACAATATAAGAGATATAGTGGCTCTGGGACTTGAAATATGATACGGCGTCCATCTAGGATGCTGCATTACGACCGCTATCAACTACGGTTTATCAGTGAATATAATATATCATAGGCCATTAAGTCAAAATATACGGGATAACAACGCTGAAACAATGTTTTATTACGTGTACTATGAACAATATTGTCGACCTTAATTAAAAGTTAAAACATTCCATGAGTTCGTTTGACACTCGAAACTGTGATTAGAGGGCCGGTGGGTGGATGTAATTCGAAGTGGGGAGCTCCGGAATGTCTACTGTCTAGATAACCGAACTGGGCTGCTAATGAACCCTCATAAGCACAATATTCACGGGACATTAGCCACTTGTCTGGCATAAGGATGTCCTTAGAGCATTATAATGTTAAAGTCTTAACTTCAAGGGTGTTGATGACCTACATGGCACAAAACAGAATTAATATCAACTTGCTTAAGCAAAACCTCTTTACTTAATTTACTGGCAGATTTTGAGAATAAGATGGATTATAGCTTTGTTCCAACCGTAGTTTGAAACTCCTTGAGCATGCGCAGAAGGATTTAGACGTCAAATTCATCTGACGTGCAAAGCCTTCAAACCAGTTTCAAACTTAAAAGCTTTCTTTAAATTTATTTTATCATAAAATTAAATGAAAACTATCTTAATTAAACATATCTTAGATGAAAAACGAGCGGGGGTGGGGAATTTTTGCTGTAATTTTATCGTCTCGGGCGGTGAAGAAACGAGGAATAGTGAGGGAACATTCCATTTCACGGTTCGCAACCCCTGCCTCCCCATGAACTACCTTTACTAATGATCATTCTAAAATCCCAACTATTTTTACTTCACTGGAATTCTTTGAATTATTTTTTTTTTAATTCTCACTGGTTTAATTTTAAAAAAATCGGGCCTACTAGAGAAAGCGATGAAGTCGACGTTATTTCGTACCCCTGGCAATTGGTTCGCGATGACTTTTTACCGCATAAAAAGAGAGAAAAACATGCTTTTCCCAAAATTGAATATCTGCAAAAAGACAGTAAAAATATATAAAAGACAGTAAGGTTCTTCAAACGGCCAAGCCGGAATATGCAGCAACGTCGTGGCTTGAAACTTGGCAACCTTTCCATTTGGGTAGGATGGTCAAACGACTGTCAATATGACGATCTAACCGCTGCTTAGCTGACAGCATGATGATGGAACGACAGTTTAGCTAACAATATGACGATCTAACGAATGTTCAGCAGAGAGAATGATGGTCAAACGACAGTTTAGCTGTCAAAATGACAATGTAACTACTGTTTAGCTGACAGTATGATGATGGAACGACAGTTTAGCTAACAATATGACAAGCTAAAAAACTATCCCAAACAGAGCTAGCGCGATCTATGAAACGCAATTTGAACTTTCTCCCTCTTTCCTAGAACGCATTTAAGAAAGCACTCTATACCTTATAAACTCAAAGGTAAAATTAAAATCAAATATTTTTTGAATATGATAAAATATTAGGTGTACAAAATGAAACAGCCACTGGGTAAATTTGAATTTTGTAGATTTTAGCCGAGTTTCATTTTGTACACCCAGTAGTTCATTTTTTCAAAATTATGAACATTTTAGTCGTTAAAGTCCATCAAAAGTTGACCTTCTCCGTGTAAGAAGGTTATTGAAGTATAACCATTAGGAAAGTTAATTTTTAAACGCTTGTAAATCGTAAACCGTTACAGATATTGAAAAAATGCACTAAATAAAATCAGTTGGAAATTCAATTCTCTTTAATTTTTATTCTATTCATTTTTTCTCTAGGACGCACTTTTTTCAAGATAAATTTATTTTAAAAAAATTATTTTCCGAAAATGGTGCATCCTAGAAAAAAATAATTAAGTACAAATTTATAGAGAATTTAATTTCCTACAATTTTTATTTATTAGGTGTACAAAATAAAACTCAGCCACAGGGTAAATTTGAATTTTGTAGATTTTAGCCGAGTTTCATTTGGTACACCTTAACATGATTTTTACCCGCCAAATTGCTTCAATCCACGATAAAGTAGATAAATTTTTCTGTTTACTGTAAGCCTGGTCAATTCGTTGGTAGATATTCGGGCTGTTCATCTTCTTTTTGTATACCCTGGCTGTCTAAAATGTTCATTTTCAAATGAGGCGCTCCGGGTACGAAGGGCGAACTCAACATCGGACAAATTTTTTTTTTTCATTTTCAGATTCTAGACCTCTTGGTGAATACACCCATATAATTTTTATGTAGAGTTCGCCCTTTTTTCCCATTTAAATACGTAAAAACCGATATGCGGCAAAGCTCTAACTGCGATATCCGAGCGGGTACGAAGGGCGAACTCCAAATCCTATTCCACAACCCCCCACTCATTTTCCCATTCCCGGGCATGACTTTTCTGTTGAGTTCGCCCGTAACATAAAACTTTAAAATGCGAATATCTCGAAACTACGTTTTGTTGAGTTCGCCCTTCGTACCCGGAGCGCCTCAAATGTACTTATTGATAAATAATGATTAGATCTCCTCTTTGAGGAATTTTCCGTCGTGGCCACTGCATTTCAGTACTTTCAAACGTCATGGAAAAAACAATTTTAATGTTTGCTTTGCCTGTTTATAAAAATGCTTATCCTTTGAAAGAACAAACGAATTTCAAAACGAGATAAATTTTGATATCCTTTAACTGTTTTTCATAAACGTGTTTTCTGTCTGTACATACATTCGTATTTGCATTTGCCATGGGTAAAAACAAACTGAGTCAGAACAAACTGCAAACAACTTTAATGAAATGTTTATGGAGTATAATGATCGTTTTGAATGTTAGATGTCCTCTTCACTGTGAGATATTTTTATAAAATGTGACTTCTAAGCATCTTTTGAGGGTTCTCGTCGTATCCAAGCAACGGCCGGCAATGCAGACATAATTTTCCCCTTATAATTAGCCGCAATGGCAATTAATTTAAAGTCTTTATTTAAGTCATAAGGTTTATCTTTTCTCATAAAACATGATTAAAGTGTGCTTGAGATTTTTTTAAAATTTAAAATCTGGGAATTGATTTTATGGCAATTTTTTTGTGGAAAGTAAACCATGATTTATATTTTGTAATAGGATTTGACTTTAAAATAGTGATATATCAGAATCCCTTGGGAGGGTGATTTAATGATAAATGTAGCTAGTTGACATGGGTAAGGGCTGGGGTCTAACACTCGTTTTTGCTCGGGAGTTTTGGTCGTGGGCCAGCGCCGTACCGTGACCGATGTCCGAGCAAAAAAGCGTCCGGGCCCAAAATCGTAATTGAATAGCGGCCATAATTACCCCTCTCTCTACCCCTTCTTACCCCCTCAGGTTTTAAGAACTCCTCCCCTCGCTTTCTTTCCATTTGCGGTTAATCAATTACTGACGCTGATACTTCGCGAGTGATCTACTCGGGATTAAACTCAAACTTCTTCCAAGTCCTAAAAAAAGTTTGATGTCTTATTAAAAATTTTCATGAAATATCGATATTTAAGAATTTTTGATTATTTCGCATTTTAAATGTTTGATGTTCCCTTTAAAGCATTATTCGTATTCATGTCATTACCCTAATTATTAGCCTCGGAGAAATAATTAATTTAATTAGCAAAGCTTCGAAAATCGCCCAATTTTGAGTAGCCGAAAATACATCACAATAATGATTTATAATGTTGGATAAAAGCCCATTAATATAATGTTGACGTTTTACATATATAATATTTGAATTAAACATTTATTTGAAGATTTAAAAAATAATTATTAACAATAAAAATGGTTCCAAGCTTTTGCCATACTCGCTAAAATGAATGATGAACGCTGTCATTCCTTTTGGAATCTCTTGGATTTTATCTCAGAGCATTTAGGACTTCTCTAGCCTTCTTTTGGCCTGTGTGAGTGGATTAAGCTATTCTAGAGCCTTCTTTTGGTCGTTGTGAGTGGCTTAAGCCATTCTAGAGCCTTGTTTTGGTCGGTATGTGTGGATTAAGCTATTCTAGAGAATTCTGTTGGTCTGTATGCGTGGCTTAAGCCATTCTAGAGCCTTCTTTTGGTCTGTGTGAGTGGATTGGGCCATTCTAGAGCCTTCTTTTGGTCGGTGTGAGTGGATTAGGCCATTCTAGAGCCTTTTTTGGTCTGTGTGAGTGGCTTAAGCCATTCTAGAGCCTTCTTTTGATCGGTATGAGTGGCTTATGCCTTCAATTCTAGAGAATTCTGTTGGTCTGTATGCGTGGTTTAAGTCATTCTAGAGCCTTCTTTTGGCCTGTGGGAGTGCCTTAAGCCGTTCTAGAGCATTCTTTTGGTCTGTCTGAGTGGCTTAAGTCATTATAGAGCCTTCTTTTGGTCTATGTGAGTGGCTTAAGCCATTCTAGAGCCTTCTTTTGGTATATGTGAGTGGCTTAAGCTATTCTAGAGCCTTGCTTTGGTCTGTATGAGTGTATTAAGCCATTCTAGAGCCTTCTTTTGGTCGGTGTGAGTGGCTTAAGCCATTCTAGAGCCTTCTTCTGGTCTGTGAGAGTTTCTTAAACCATTTTAGAGCCTTCTTTTGATCTTCAGGAGTGGCTTAAGCCATTCTAGAGCCTTCTTTTGGTCGGTGTGAGTGGCTTAAGCCATTCTAGAGCCTTCTTTCGGTCGATGTGAGTGGCTTAAGCCATTCTAGAGCCTTGTTTTGGTCTGTATGAGTGGCTTAAGCCATTCTAGAGCCTACTTTTGGTATGTGTGAGTGGCTTAAGCCATTCTAGAGCCTTCTTTTGGTCGGTGTGAGTGGCTTAAGCCATTCTAGAGCCTTCTTCTGGTCTGTGAGAGTTTCTTAAGCCATTCTAGAGCCTTTTTTGGTCGGTGTGAGTGGCTTAAGCCATTCTAAAGCCTTCTTTTGGTCTGTGGGAGTGGCTAAAGTCATTCTAGAGCCTTCTTTTGGTCTGTGAGAGTTTCTTAAACCATTTTAGAGCCTTCTTTTGATCTTCAGGAGTGGCTTAAACCGTTCTAGAGCCTTCTTTTGGTCTTTAGGAGTGGCTTAAGCCGTTCTAGAGCCTTTTTTGGTCGGTGTGAGTTGCTTAAGCCATTCTAAAGCCTTCCTTTGGTCTGTGGGAGTGGCTTAAGTCATTCTAGAGCCTTCTTTTGGTCTGTGAGAGTTTCTTAAACCATTTTAGAGCCTTCTTTTGGTCGGTGTGAGTGGCTTAAGCCATTCTAGAGCTTTTTTGGTCGGTGTGAGTGGCTTAAGCCATTCTAAAGCCTTCTTTTGGTCTGTGGGAGTGGCTAAAGTCATTCTAGAGCCTTCTTTTGGTCTGTGAGAGTTTCTTAAACCATTTTAGAGCCTTCTTTTGATCTTCAGGAGTGGCTTAAACCGTTCTAGAGTCTTCTTTTGGTCTTTAGGAGTGGCTTAAGCCGTTCTAGAGCCTTTTTTGGTCGGTGTGAGTGGCTTAAGCCATTCTAAAGCCTTCTTTTGGTCTGTGGGAGTGGCTTAAGTCATTCTAGAGCCTTCTTTTGGTCTGTGAGAGTTTCTTAAACCATTTTAGAGCCTTCTTTTGGTCTGTGGGAGTGGCTTAAACCGTTCTAGAGCCTTCTTTTGGTCTGTGGGAGTGGCTTAACCACTTTAGAGCCATCTATTGGTGTTTGGGAACGGGTTAAACCGTTCTAGATCTTCATATTGGTCAGTGGGAGTGGCTTAAACCGTTTTAGAGCCAGCCCTCTTTGGTCTTTGGGAGTGACTTAACCATTGCAGAACCTTCTTTTGGTATGTGGGTGTGGCCATAACCATTCTAGAGCCGTCTATAGGTCAGTAGAAGTGAAAACATTTTTGAGCCTTTTTTTTTCGCCTGTGGAAGTGGCTCAAACCATTGTAGACCCTTCTTTTTGTCTGTGGGAGTGGCTTAAGCCGTTCTAGAGCCTTCTATTGGTCTGTGGGAATGACTTAAACCGTTCTAGATCTTCCTATTGGTCAGTGAAAGTAGTTTTGGCCTTTCTGTAACCTTCTATTAGTATGTAAAAGGTGGATTACGCCACTTTAGATCCTTCCAGTGGTCTCGGGAGTTACTTTTTCCTTTCTTGATCCAAAACAAGAAAATCTAAAGTAAAAAAAAGTTCAAATAAACCACATTCGTATGGGTCAATGTATGTATTATGTAAGTCTCCCTTTTTTAGGGAATGCAATCCGGTTCAATTTGTTTAGCCCTGTGACCCAAGCACGTGACTTAGAGAAGGGGGAACGAGATGAAACAATAACTCAACGTACAGTTTCCATCTAATATAGTTTATTAGGATTGATTTTGTTTTTGTTTTTTTCCTCGAGCCTTCTATAATGCATATTGTACTGTTTTTTTACCTAATGACTAAATCCGAAAATGTCCAAAATCCTATTTTTCTTTCAGGAAATCGTTTTGATTGTTTTATTCCCTTTTCATCTTTGATTGAAAAATGAGTCAATAAAATTACCATAATTGTGAAGCTAATCATAAACCATATAATCACCCAAAGGAAGGGGGGAAAAAATCAAAGGAAATTTTATATTCTTTTATAAATTGAGGTTGGATTGTTTTTTAACGACTGATTTATTTATGGAACGCCAAGAGAGAAAAAATCAGAAGAAAACTTTTTATTGATGTCACGCAACCTTTTTTAAAATTTCATCGCTTCAAATTACATCTAATGAAGTGCTAATGAATAATAAATCACGTCCGACTTTCGCGATAAGGCTTCTGAATAATTTTATTAAAAAAATCTTTTTGATTAGGTTTTTTTTAATCAATATTTTAATCTAAGATTAAAGGTTTGTTTGGTTGCGAAGATTCGTCTTAAGAATTATTGATGGTTTAATAAAACCTTTATCTAAATTAGAATCAAGTAAACCCTGTTTAAATTGGTTCTACCCTTCAGTAATCTCGTGTTAACTATCCTTTAGGTTTGCCCGTAATTTTGACTGATCCAACATACACGGGGTTCATTATAGCGGAGGGATGTGTAAGCTAAGAATTATTCCTGCGGAACGGTCGTTTCTGTTGACATTGGAGCTCCCCATATTCTCCGCCCAAATATTGGGGCAAGTTAATGGATGACCCGGGGTTTCCGAAAATGATGGATCGCCCCACGGGTCATACGAGTATTTAAACTCTGTTAACATTTCCGATCATATCGGATGACACAAAAAAAATCTTTTTTCTTTTTTAAATCAAGCAGTAGGTGCTAACTAAAACCTCTCTTATCCCACTACAAACCTTCTTATCCCTCTCAGAACCATCTTATCCCACTAAAAACCTTTCTTATCCCACTGCAAACCTTCTTACCCCTCCAAGAACCTTCTTAGCCCACTAGAAACCATCTTATCCCTCTCAGAGCCTTCTTATCCCATCAAAAACCTTCTTATCCCACTAAAAACCTCTCTTATCCCACTGCAAACCTTCTTACCCCTCCAAGAACCTTCTTAGCCCACTAGAAACTTTCTTATCCCTCTCAGAGCCTTCTTATCCCATCAAAAACCTTCTTATCCCACTAAAAAACCTTCTTATCCCTCTCAGAACCATCTTATCCCACTAAAAACCTCTCTTATCCCACTGCAAACCTTCTTACCCCTCCAAGAACCTTCTTATCTCACTATAAACCTTCTTATCCCTCTCAGAGCCTTCTTATCCTATCAAAAACCTTCTTATCCCACTAAAAACCTCTCTTATCCCACTGCAAACCTTCTTATCCCTCCAAAAACCTTCTTATCCCACTAGATACCTTTTATCCTTCTCAGAGCCTTCTTATCCCACCAAAAACCTTCTTATCCCACTACAAACCTTCTTATCATTCTCAGAACCTTCTTATCCCACTGCAAACTTAATATACTTGATAATAATAAATTAAACTTTTTTAACTAAACTTAAACAAAAATAAACTTGGGAAAAATCTTCATCATAATTTTAAGCTTTGAAGAATCCTGTATGGCAGTTCCCAAACTTCCCAAACATTGATCTTCTTAGAGAAAGGTTCTCCCCCTTCAAATACAGCCTATTAATTTGATATCAGTGATTCATGGGTAAATTGCTTTTTAAAACGACCTCTTGTAAATTTTAGATATCGCCATTTAAAAAGAAGAGAACAAAATTTTTTAACTCCCCTGGGTGTATTGACTTTTTTTTTTAAACCGAAACCATGAGTAAATATTGCATTAGTCCCACGGGTGCGAGAGGGATGGTCCCTGGAGTGAAACGCGTCCCTCTTCCTCACATGTTTATTGCACACGGGCTTAAATAACTGATCTTCCAATGTAGCCGTGCGAGGGGGGTAACAGGTGCGGTGCAGATGCCGTGAAAACCCATGGATTCACCCCAATTAGTTGCAATATGTACAAACAAACGCGTAATGTTAAAGCGATCCCTTTCGCTTGATGTAAAATCAATTTACTTAATTAGGTAACTGTATTTCGATGTTTGTCATAACTGAAGGAAAAGCCGCATTTTGATTGTATGCATTTATAGAAACTGCTTTTCCTCTCAATCGTTATTTCAGTTTGTATATACGTTTTCCGAAATATCCGGCGGAATATCATCGCCCCATCCCGTGGGCTAAAATTCAGAATTGGGCACAATTTTAATCGTATTTAGGCTCGATTAAAATTATAATCGTAATCATAGTAATGATTTGTATAGCATAAGCTTTGTGACAAGCATATGACTTAGTAGGATAAACCAGGGAGAACGAAGAGCAAAATAGCGCCTTTAGAGTGATAGGACCACCCTCGCCGTAAACATAGGTTGCTTTGCCTAAAACCGAGCATAGCGCAATAGCCATAATACCAATTCATTTTGTACACCTAGTAGTTCATTTTTTCAAAATTTTAAACATTTTAGGCGTTAAAGACCATCAAAAGTTGACCTTCTCCGTGTAAGAAGGTTATTGAAGTATAACCTTTAAGAAGGTTAATTTTTAAAGGCTTGTAAATCGTAAAACGTTACAGATATTGAAAAAATGCACTAAATAAAATCTGTTGGAAATTTAATTCTCTTTAATTTTTATTCTATTCATTTTTTCTCTAGGACGCACTGTTTTCAAGATAAATTTATTTTTAAAAAAATTATTTTTCGAAAATGGTGCATCCTAGAAAAAAATAATTAAGTGCAAATTTATTGAGAATTAAATTTCCTACAATTTTTATTTATTAGGTGTACAAAATGAAACTCAACCACAGGGTAAATTTGAATTTTGTAGATTTTAGCCGAGTTTCATTTTGTATACCTAATATAATGTAGGGTGTTGCAGGGTTAATTAGGTTTAATCGGTCGTCAATCATCTTGTCAGAACTTTTTTTGTAAAAAAAAAATTAGAATATAAATAACTTTAATGTATTGGAATGTAAAAAATAAATTTGGATATTCGGTACCCACCTGAAGAGGATTCCTTTTCTGCTGTCCGACCGTATTTCAAAAGAGAGAATTCTTTATGGGTAACAAAAGGAACCATTTGGCCCTTCAAGAACATAAAGAGCCTCTCGTGTGGGGAATATTCGGTGAGGATTTTAGTTTTGCAAAAGTGAGAAATGATGGCCATTTTGCTGCGTCGGATGTTTTCCGCTAATGGTACGACCCTTTGGATCCCGAATAAACCTCACACTCTTGTTTTCTTTCCCACTTAGAATCATCAAAGAAAAACCGTTGAAAAACGAAGAGAAGTTTTTGTTTTTCACGTTTTAAAAAAAAAGATTCAGGTCGAATACAGAGGATTCGTGTCTCACAAGTCTTTTGTTAGCGCGAGGCCCTTTAATCAGAGGCCCGTACCTTTGTTTTTCGACCATGTGCCTCCTCGTTAGTAGAAACTACCTCTCAAATTATCTTTTGAACCATCCTCTTTTCCGGGCTTTTCTTTGATCGAGGCTTCTCTCTTCAATCCCGCCATCTCGGTGAACCGCATTCACAAATAAAATAGAATGAAAAAAATCTGAATTTCCTACGTAACAGTTAATTTTCTTTAATCACTTTTACCTTCACACATCCTTTGAACCAAATTCCTCTAATTAAGGCCCCTTGTTTTGTTCTTATCCAAGGATATAATTTAAAATTACCATTATATTTTCTTTACACATTTTTTAGCTTCCTTAAAGAAGTTATTGTGATACCCTCCACGTCAGGTTTTTGGGGAAGGGTCTTCCAGACCCCGGGGGGTCAAATCGAATATTGATCTTTACCGATCTCAACTTTGTCTGTGGTGCCGGCCAGCCGTCCGTAGCATTTTTCTGGAACACTTTACGGCCACAGTTTTGAACCGATTTTCACCAAATTTTTACAAAATCTTCCGTAGTCGGAGAACATGAAGGGCGATTTTTGAATTTCGAAAAAATGGCGGAAATATGTCTGTTTGAAATTTTAAAAAATTCGCTGCGGCCGAAGCGTTGGTCCGATTTTCACCAAATTTTCACCAAAGACTCTTTATATTTTTTACGAATTTTTGGTGTAAAAAAATTGCCACTTTTTAATTATCATTTTTTTTAGTAGGGAGACATTTTATACTTCTACCCTTTACGAGAGGCACATCCGTAGGCCAAAGAGCCTATTATTTCTACCATGGCACTAAAAAAATTTTCGAAAAAAAGAACTTAAAAAATTTTTCGAAAAAAAAAAAGGAAACCCGGAAATTTTTTCGAAAAAAAAAACTTAGCAATTTTAAAAAAAAAAAAAAAACTTATATGATTTTTCGAAAAAACAACCGGAAAATTTTTTGGAAAAAATTTGAAAAAATTAAAAAAAACTCGGAAAATTTTTGGGAAAAAACAAAACTCGGACAATTTTACAAAAATAAACTTATAAAATTTCTCGAAAAAACAAACTTGGAAAATTCTCCTTTATACTTTCCCTCCCTTATACATCCCCTTCCGTTATACTTTCATTCCCTTATACTTCCCTCTCCGTTATACTTCACCCTCTGTTACACTACCCCTCACTTAAACTTCCCCCTCCCATATACTTCCCCTGACTTATACTTCCCCCTCCGCTGTACGTCCCCTCTGTTATACATCCCCCTCTTGATTAGTTCTTCTCTTTAAGGAAGTTTTCATTGGAAGCTCTTCAAACCAGTACTTTTCAAATTACCTACTGATGTTCAATGACCTTTATATTCGATTTGTTGTAGCATGCGCAGAATTTCCTCAAATTTGACGTCTTCTCATTGTTTTTCCGTCAAATCTGAAGACATCTGACGTCAAAGTTGACGTGCAAATCCTTCTGCGCACGCTCCAGGAGTATGAAACCCGTTTCAAACTCCTCCTGTAACAAAGCTAATATCGAAAAAAAATAATTTTCTCGGTTTTTGAAAAAATAAGTGAAGGGTGGAATTGAATTGAAACAAGTGGTAGGAGGTCTGGAGATATTCATGTTTCCAAATGACACTCCTTTGGTAGACTCTGGTGACGAACCCTTTCATTATCGCCCCCGTCGAGTTTTTCTTTTGCATTTGTCGTGAACGCATCGAGTGAAAAGGGGTAAACGAGGTTGAGGCCCCTGATGTCGTATCATTACTGCCGTTATGAAAAAAGTATCCTTCCCTGATCATTAGGAATAATTTCAAGGGATAAATCAACTTCTTGATGAAGAGTTGGGTCTTTTTAAAAAAATAAAAAAAAAACATTTGAAAAAAATTTTCCCCCCAGGTTATTATCAAGGATCTAAGTATGCAAATTTAGAGAGGGATACTGTTTGGCGAGTCTCCTCATTACAGCGTTGTATCTAGTCCTTCAAGGAGTTCCCCTAATTGACAGACTCTATTACAACTTGAACCCATCGACTTGTATATTCGAGTAACTTTTTTAATGAAACTGGCCAAAAGAAAAATCGTTTTTTAGTCACGAATTTCATTTTAAATCGACCGAGAGAATCCCATAAAAGGCCTATCAAATAAAACTTTTTAATTAGAACATCGCCTCTAGGAGTAGTAAAATAAACATTGAATTTAAATAAAAGAATTGTACCTACTATTCTCTCAGAAAGTTTTAATCAAGTTCTCTATTGAAATTTTAATGATATACCAATGGAAAACGTCTGGTTGCTAACTGGGCAGATGGTGCAAGCGGCCAAATTGCTATTCAGGCTCCCCAAATCGGGCAACGACTGAAATTCTGGGGTGCAATCTCTGCCAAATTCTTTAGGTATCTTCATTTCAGCAGTAGCGACTAGTGTTATTAAGAATGTCTAACTAACGATTAAGCGACAGTTTAGCTGTCATCATGGCGATCTAATGAATGTTTATCTGACGATCTAGCGACTGCATAGGTGACGGGTTCATGACTGTTTTTCTTACGATCTAACGACTATTTAGTTGGCGATCTGACGATTTGATGATTTTTTAGCTGACGATCTTTCCATCTAATGACTGTTTAGCTGAATATTCATAGACTAGCAGGATGTATCATCGACTGTTTAAGCTGTGGATTCAATGACTGTTTACCTGTCTCTTTGCTGGCTGTTTAGCTGAAGATAAGACGACTTTTTAGCGATCTGTCGATTGTTTTGCTGTCGATGTAACGACTGTTTAGCCTGCCGATCTTTCCATCTAATGGCTGTTTAGCTGAATATTCATAGACTAGCTGGATGTTCATGGACTCTTTGCTGAATATTCATTGACTGCTTACTCAATCACTGTGTATCGTTCTACGATTGACAGCTAAACGCTGTCTCTTTGCTGGCTGTTTAGCTGAAGATTAGACGACATTTTAGCTGGCGATCTGTCGATTCGATGACTGTTTTGCTGACGATGTAACGACTGTTTAGCCTGCGGATCTTTTCATCTAATGACTGTTTAGCTGAATATTCATAGGACTACCTAGATTTTCATCGACTATAAGCTGATTATTCAACGGCTGTTTACCTGCCTCTTTGCTGGTTATTTAGCTGAAGATTATACGACTGTTTAGCTGGCTATCTGTTGATTGGATTGCTGTTTTGCTGACGATTTAACGACCGTATACCCTGCGGATCTTTCCATCTAATGTATGTTAAGCAGAATATTTGCTGAGGGCAGTGTGAACTTCCATGACGTCACCACTCAAATGACTCCGATGACGTCAGACTCCCCCCCACTCGCTTATAAAGATCTCATCAGAAGTTAAAATAGTTAACTATTTTGGTTATAGAACAGCCGTTAAATTTTGTTTTGGGCTATAAATCCAAAAAATCAGTTTACCTCTTTTCATCAACAATCGAAACTTCACCGTAATACAACATGAGAGGTTTTATAACGACTTCTATTTTATATTGATCACATTTTTTCCGAATGTCTTTTCCTTTAGACCTTTTAGAAAGAATGAGAAAGAAAGAAAAGGGGGAAAATGCGTTGGAAAAAAAAAACAATGGCCAGCGGACAAAAAGCCCTAATGTGTCTAGAAGGGGTATATCGAACGAGCCCAGAAGGGACAAAGGGCCTTTAACCCTTGCCAATTACCTTAGGACGGAGCATATTTGAATAATCACCCACTAGAAATCTCTCTGATCTTCAAGATATTCTTTTCATCTTCGCCTATTCGAAAATCCAAACAACTGCTTTAATTTACAGTCAAATTGAATACTCAAAGTTTTTTTTTATTAATTAAAATTTCGACCACAAAAGGTTTTAAACTTTAAAACAAGGGGGATGTCAACCGAACCGCATAACCTGAACGCCGAGCTGGTTTAGCGTCCCCCATACTCGCACTCAACAAACTTGAGAAACAATTCCCGTGTTATTTAATTATTATTCCCTTTGCCATTTTCCTTTAGCAGACGCGGTTTAATTGCTTTGAAATTTCACGACAGATTAACCATCGTTAATTATTAAGGAGCTAAGTAGTAACCATATTAACCTTCTTCATTGAATAACAGATTAAACTGATTTTGAAGCCCTACATTATTTATAAACAAACTATAAAAGTATTTTTTTATAGCTGGAATACATTTTTTTAAATCTTAAGCTAGAATCAAAGATTTACGTCTCAATCCGTTGACATTGTAAAAGGAGATAAATCTCGAAGACCTTTTTCCTCTCTCGCCTTTTATAATATGAAGATAGATTTAGCACTATAAATATAAAAAATATCAGCGAAGGTTCACTGGGTGTAAAAGAAGGGCTATTAATAAGTGTCCTTATCAGAAAAGACGTAAGTATGAGAGATGGCCTTGTCGTTATGTGAAGAACGTGACACATGACGTATAATTTACTCGAGTCTTATATAGTTAAGGGTAGGATCAGAAAAAAAAAATTTTTTTTTCTCCCTCTTCTATTATGGCTTGTTATCTGCACATATTACATGCACCAACACAACATAAAAAGTTCAAAAAAAAAAATAAAAGTAAGAAGAATAAGGTAATTTTAAATTGAAGATGAAAGAAAACAAAGAAAAGTGGGGTTGGAAAATAGATTTTTAATGATTTTTTAATTATTTGACTATTTCAACTTCTGATAAGATCTTTATTAAAGAGAGTGGGGTGAGTCTGACGTCATCGAATTGAATTTTTCGGTTGTTTTGATATCAAAATATCCATCTACTACCTGGTTTGCTGTTAAAACTTCGGAATATTAAGGCTGTTTTTCTCGTTGAATCTAGTCTTGCTGCGAAAGTACCTTTTTTAGCAGCGGCTTAGTCACCAAAATGTCTATTTTATCGCCAAAATATGCACTTAACGGCTTTTTAGAGGAAAAAATACCGAAGGTACCGAAAGGACTTGGTGAAAGTACCCCTATTGCAAGATGTCCGAAGATGAGGGCTCTCTAGTGATGGGTGGACGAGGGTTTGTCCCGGGGAATACCGTGCTTGTGAAATGTGTGTTTTCCTCTTTCGATCTTTACGGTTAGCCTACATACTTAACGGCTGTTAGCAGGTAATATATCCGAGAAGATTGAATGCGTTGTGGGCTGAAATACGTGGGTCCCTTTATGATCCGGGGTTAATCCGTGGGCGATAACAGGTGAGTCGATGTCGCTTCTGCGGCGGTTTGTTCATCGAGGCTTGTGATATGATTAGGCCTCTCGAGAATTAACTCCCAGGCAGCTCGCTAAGAGAGTATGGTCCCTTTTTATAGGGAGCGTTAAGTTACGTGACGCTTGATGAATACCGCGTGACGTTTTAAACGAAAAAGAGGGTCACCCCCTCAGGAAAAGTCGAACTTCTAACTTCTCGTGAATTACAATTAAGCTAATTCCTTTTAATTTTTCGACTTAGTATTTATATTCTTCCAAGTGTCGCGCGAGTTTCAATTACAGACGGTTAAAACTTCTTTTTTTCTTGCCCTCAAAAAGTTAGCTAAGAAACAGAATTCGACGTACCTCATCCTCCGTGTCGGCTAACTGCTTAATTGCCTATTTTAAGATACAACACGCAAATTGCTTTAGAAACTTTAACTGCAATTAAAACAACTTCCCCCTTAAGTCGAAAACAAAAAAATTTTCCTAATTTTATGAACATGAAAGTCTTACAAGTGCAACATTCATCTCATTGAAAATTGAGTAATAAAAAATGTTAAATTCAATGGGGTACATAAATTAACCTCTTTTTTGCGATTGAAATAACAGCGACTGTCTTGCTTTTTATCTCCTTTTCTCTCCACTTAATTTCTTTTTGAGATTGTTACCACAGCTGGATATATCTCACGTTGAGGGTTTTCTTTTATTTTTTCCCCATCTTCGTTTGCTGTTATTTGACAATTAGGAAAGACAACATAAAAAAAGTACTGGTTTGAAGGGCTTCCAACGAAAACATCCTTAAAGAGAAGTAACAAGGGAGGGGGAAGTATAACGGAGGGGGAAGTATATGGGAGGGGAAGTATTAGTCAGGGGAATTAGGGAAGGCAACAATATAAAAAAAGTACTGGTTTGAAGAGCTTCCAACGAAAACTTCCTTAAAGAGAAGTAACAATATAGGAGTAGAAAGTATAACGGAGGGGAAGTATAAAGGAGGGGGAAGTATATGGGAGGGGAAGTATTAGTCAGGGGAATTAGGAAAGACAACAATATAAAAAAGTACTGGTTTAAAGAGCTTCCAACGAAAACTTCCTTAAAGAGAAGTAACAATATGGGAGGGGGAAGTATAACGGAGGGGAAGTATAAAGGAGGGGGATGTATAAAGGAGGGGGAAGTTTATTGGAGGGGAAGTATCAGTCAGGGGGAATTAAGAAACACAACAACTTAAAAAAAGTACTGGTTTGAAGAGCTTCGAACGAAAACTTCCTTAAAGAGAAGTAACAATATGGGAGGGGGAAGTATCACGGAGGGGGAAGTATATTGGAGGGGATGTATTAGTCAGGGATGTATAAGGGAACAAAAGTATAACGAAGGGGGAAGTATAAGGGAGGGAAAGTATAACGGAGGTAATATTTTTTTTTTCGAAAAATTTTTCAAGTTTGTTTTTTCGAAAAATTGTCTAAGGTTTTTTTTGTTTTTCCGTTCGGTCGGCCAGCCGGCACCACAGACTAAAGTTGAAATCGGTAAAAATCAATATTCAAATTGACCCTTCCCCCTCCCCCCCCCCAAAAAAAAAATAAAAAAATAATTGGGGATTTGAACCCATGACCTCTTAATTTCAAGGGAGCTTTTAATGTCCAAGTTAAGAAAAAAATGAATAAAAAAAGGTCGTAAAAGAACACGTTACAGAGTCAAAATATTAATCCTTTTTACACGCTTAAGTCTTTCTTAATATCTCTACTAAAAGGGTTGACAGTTGTCAAGAAATTAAACAAGGATATAGCGAAAGTTAGGTAATACCTCATGTCAGCCTTCCTTAAAGGGCTTAAACTCAAAATTATACATCAAAAGAGTTCATCTCATTCACATCTTATTAAACAATTTCATTCCTTATTATCTTATTAAATCTTAAATATAAATTTTTTATTAGGTGAAAAATATGAAGAAAAAATGATCTTCACTTTCAACGTGAAAAAAGACATTTGTTTTCGTTATTATTTTTCGTCTGGAAATTTTCTCTCTAACTAATTTTAGCAGATGATAAAAGGCAAGGGAGTATCCCTTAAATCCCCAAGCTCTGCCCTTATGGCTTGGACATCAACTCCCCTCAAAAATTTCCCTTGAGGATAAATAATTTATCCGTGACAATTTCTCATTTTTTTTTCTGTCTCCACCCAAAAAAAGTTGCATTTTATGACGCTTAAAGGACGTCTCAAACTAACTTTGATAAAATTCAATTATTAAGCAATTTCTGTAGACTCGGTAGCCTGGGAAATGCGGGAATTCTTGAAGAAAGTTTAGCATTAGGAGATGGTAATTTTTCACGAGTCGGTCAGACTTTTAAAGGACTTCTATAAAATTTTAATGTACCGGAGGGAAAATTTTCATGCATACGCAATATTCTTCTACCAAGTGTTCGTCGCCACCTTGCTTTTAAAGCCATTATTTTATCCCATTTACCTCAAAATTATTCAATACTATTATCACACTTCCTTAACTATTTCTTTCTTTTAAAAAATTCATTTTTTTTTACTTCAAAAGGGAGAGATTACAAAACAACGTATATTCCACGACTGGTTTCGGCGTAATAAGCCTCATCAGGTGGACCTTCTTATCTAAAATCAAGAAAGATTGTTGGACGTTTAAAATTTTTGATCAAAGTTGTGTGTTTTAATATAAACTTGGATTGTTTGATTCAATTAAAATTTTGAGATGATAGTGTAGGAGTACTGTTTAAGCTTCCTTACGTTTCCTCCCGTCCTCTCAACCGTTGCTTACGATCGAGTAGAGCTTTTGCATTTTCAAGAGAGCTCTCCTCTTCTCCTGGGGGATTAAAGGAGAAGGCGAGGGACGAGGGAGGAAAGCCCTTGAATAATAAAACAAAGGGAGTCTGAATCAACTGTTTTAATTAAAAAGACTCCTCTTTTTCGTCTGTTTGTACACAAACGTATCTGCGAAAAAGACGACGTGAGGATGCCATCAGGATCATTGCTGATCTTGATTTTAGAAATGTTATTTGAGCAGGAAATGTCCATTAACTTCCTCATAGAAAAATTATTGTATTACCCTTCATAGTTTCTGACGATGTTTTTTTTTCAAAGTTTTCCTTCAGTCGAGCGTTTTAGGTAGATTTCTTTTCTTCGAAATATTAGGTGTACAAAATGAAACTCAGCCACAGGGTAAATTAAAATTTTGTAGATTTTAGCCGAGTTTCATTTACACCTAGAAGTTCATTTTTTCAAAATTTTGAACATTTTAGGCGTTAAAGTCCATCAAAAGTTGACCTTCTCCGTGTAAGAAGGTTATTGAAGTATAACCATTAAGAAGGTTAATTTTTAAAGGCTTGTAAATCGTAAACCGTTACAGAAAATAAAAAAATGCACTAAATAAAATATGTTGGAAATTTAATTCGCTTTAATTTTAATTCTATTCATTTTTTCTCTAGGACGCACTGTTTTCAAGATAAATTTATTTAAAAAAAATAATTTTCCGAAAATGGTGCATCCTAGAAAAAAATAATTAAGTACAAATTTATAGAGAATTAAATTTCCTAAAATTTTTATTTATTAGGTGTACAAAATGAAACTCAGCCACAGGGTAAATTTGAATTTTGTAGATTTTAGCCGAGTTTAATTTTGTACACCTAGTAATTTGTTTTTGAAAAGGGCTCTTCGAAGCCTACAAAATAACGAAGATTTTCTTAGAAAAAAATGTCTTAGTCGAAAAATAGGTTTTTCATTTCCCAAAGGAAATTTTTTTCGAAAAAACTGCTCCCTAAACCTTGTGAAGATTGCCAAAATAACGAGAATGACCATTTGTGAAAAGTTTTCCGGTGATTTTTTGCTCCCAAATATAGGAAACTACTATAAGGTAAAGTGCTGCTGTCTCTTGGATTTGAAACTAAACGTTCGGAATATATTATCCCCCTTAAGTATTGTTTACATAGAGGTAAATGTATGCGGTTATTTGTAAGAAAAGATACTAAAGTTAAATAAATGATCAAATTTTCTGGTAAATTTTTTAGATTATAGGAAGGAAAAGTTTATTTTTGACCATGGAATTGATAATTTTTTTTGGGACAGGTAAACAAAAAAAGATGTGTCCACTTTTTAAAGGGCGGAATGGTCAGTTTAAATAATAATTTAGGGGTTTTTTTGATGGAATTCGGAGAAATTGAAAATTAATTGATGGTAGCGGGAGACTGGTTTGATCATAAAACCATTAGCTCCGGGTAAAATGTTGACTCGTGAGCAGGCCCGTTTGACGTATTTTATATATATGAAGGGAAGGCCTGGAGCGTTGAAAATAAATTATTTACAAGTCTATCCTCTCCCTACGTTCTACCTCTCACAACATACAACTCGGAGCCGAACACACACTGAATATTTAACCGCGGTGTTCAACACCAAGAGGGCGAAAAGTTTCCCTGTCGGCCTTTTCTCCGCGTCTCCCCGCGCTTTCTACCGCAAATATCGTTTGAAAAGTTCGCTCTCTTCGTCGCTACATCGCTTGATTTCAAGTCTGAGCCTCGATATTAGGTTATTTATAATTCAAACGTATCCCCAGCTATCGGTTTCTTCACGTGGGAGGTGGTAAAAACCTCATGTTAAGAAAAAATATTTACCAACTGGCAATTTTATTTAAATTAATAATCCGTTGGGACGTGTGAAATAGGGTGGTTGCTCCAAAGGTGACGGTTTGTCAGGAAAAGCGTTTTCACGGACGGCCCACGGGTTTCGTAACAGGCGGAGACGCCTAGCGTGCTCTAGCGCTCAAACACGCTACAATCTACTGTCTATTACACTTGTCTGTTAAATAATTACAGGTCAAGTGTTCCTAAGTCTGTCTGTGACATTTAATTACGAAAAACGTTCATTTTTGGGGGAGAGAATCAGAACTTATTTTTCTAGGATGTCGAAGGGTGAGGTTCTATAATGTCTTGTGAAACTTCTGAAAAGTTTGATAAATTGAAAATAATTTTTTGTTTATTTTTCTGTTCACAGAAGGATCAAGTAGTACAGGCGTGCCAACGTCGATACCAACATTCACTAGCATAGTGCTCGTCTGTTTTTTACTACTTAGGCTGTGAGCTGCTCATGGTAAGTTATTTTATTTGGTTTTTTCGCATTTTTGGCAATCAATGCCATTTTATCTCGTTTCAATAATTTAAAGGCAAAATTTTTCTATTACCTATGAGAAAATTTTTGCCTCCCCCCCCCCCCCAATGACGGAAAAATTTCATACTTGCACCTCTCTTGGGCAAAAATCCCATTATTTCTACCTTGACACTTAGAAAAATTTCCGAAATAAAAAGAACGTAGAAAATTTTTCAGAAAAAAAAAACCCAAATTTAAAAAAGAAAAACCCGGAAAATTTGTCAAAAATGAAAAACCCGGAAGTTTTTTCTAAAATGAGAAACCCGGAAAATTTTTCAAAAAAGAAAAACCCGGAAAATTTTTCAAAAAAAAAAAAAAACTTAAAAAATTTTTCGGAAAAAAAAACTTTCCCCTCCGTTATACTTCCCCATTCGTTATACTTTCGTTCCCTTATATTTCCCCCTCCGTTATACTTCTCCTGACTTATACTTCCCCACCCTTATACTTCCCCCTCCGTTGTACGTCCCCACCCTTATACTTCCCCCTCCGTTGTATGTCCCCACCCTTATACTTCCCCCTCCTATATTGTTACTTCTCATTAAGGAAGTTTTCGTTGGAAGCTCTTCAAACCAGTACTTTAAAAAAAAAAAAATAAAATAAAATAAAATAAAAAAAAAGAACTTCGAAAATTTTTCAGAAATAAAAAAGCGCAAATTTACAAAAGAAAAACCCGGAAAATTTGTCAAAAAAGAAAACCCGGAAAGTTTTTCTAAAATGAAAAACCTGGAAAATTTTTCAAAAAAGAAAAACCCGGAAAATTTTTCAAAAAAGAAAAAAAAACTTAAAAAAATTTTCGCAAAAAAAAAACTTTCCCTTCCGTTATACTTCCCCTCCCTTATACTTCCCCCTTCGTTATAGGTACTTTCGTTCCCTTATATTTCCCCCTCGTTATACTTCTCCTGACTTATACTTCTCCCTCCCATAACTTCCCCCTACGTTTTACTTCCCCTCCGTTATACTTCCCCCTCCTACATAGATACTTCTCTTTAAGGAAGTTTTCGTTGGAAGCTCTTCAAACCAGTACTTTTCAAAAAAAAAATAAAATAAAAGAAGAAAAAAAGAACTTCGAAAATTTTTCAGAAATAAAAAAGCGCAAATTTACAAAAGAAAACTCAGAAATTTAAAAAAAAAAAATGACGGAAAATTTTTTGATAAAAAAAACTTAGAAAATTAAAATAAATAAAAACTTCCTCCTCCGTTATACTTCCCCTCCCTTATACTCCCCCCCGTTATACTTTCCCTCCCTTATACTTCCCCTCCGTTATACTTCCCCCTCCGTTATACTCTCCACCCCTAATACTTCCCCCTCCGTTATACTCTCCACCCCTTATACTTTCCCCTCTGTTATACTTCCCCCTCCTTTATACTTCCCCTCCCTTTTACTTCCCTCTCCGTTATACTTTATCCCCTAAATCGTTACTTCTCTTTAGGGAAGTTCCCGTCGGGGCCAGCTCCAAACTAGTATTTTTTTAATTTCACTTTTTTTGTATGTTTATTTTTTTACAAAAATTTTTTATTTTTTATTTATTATACCTAATATATAAACAACAAGGAAGTTTTACTTAGCCGAAGGAAGGCGAAAAGAGGTGGTTAGTCACTTTTCTTGTTACGTTTATCCCGTGAAATGTGTTTTTTCTCCTCTCCCGCCCTCTAGTTCCATGTAGAGAACATATTTTAGCCAAAGAGCATCCTTAAAAAAAAGAAAGAGTGGGAAAAGAGTGTGGAGGTTGAAAAAAGGAACCCCCTCTCTTGAAACAAAGACCTTACTAAAAAGCATTGCCTTAGCCATGACGAGGCGCCATACTCAACTCTTCCACACGCATTTCCATATATATAAACTGAACCTTTCATCTTTTATCCTTTCATTTTTCAGCGTCTTCCCGAAGAAAAAAACACGGGAGACTGAAAAAAAAGTAATCTTTTGTCCCAAACGTGCATATAACTCACAATTAAGAAAAACCCCTTTCGTTTTCATCACTCCCACGACATCCATTACAAAAATTATTATTTTAAACATAAATTAAAGAAAAGTGGTCGTTTTTCAACAATAGATTTTTTCCCCATGGAAAATATGAAGGCTTTCTTTAAAATTACATCTCGTTCTAACAATCTGGTTGATAAATTTTTTTTCTTCTGCGGACCGCCGACGCTTTTAACGTTATTACTGCAATAAAAAAAATAGTTGGCTAATAAAACTTACTTTTCAAGCAGCACTAAATCACAAATGACCCACTTTTTAGAATCTAATAAGTTGGAAAAATCCATTTTTTTCTTATTCGGAGGTTTGTTTATCTAAGTGAATTTCGTCCGTTAAGTGTTTTGAGGGGTTTAGAGGTCGTGAGGACCCAGGGTGAGGTATAACTAAGCCAGTTATGCACAAAGTTCGGCTTAACCGGTCAAGTGATGGACCCTAGGCTTTCATAAACTAATTCTACTCTTTAAACTAGTTAATGGATTAACTTAATCACTCTTAATTTCTCGTATAATTTAATTGTTATTAGCAATTACAATTATTTATTTCTTTCTAAAGTAAAGTCTTTTTCTAAAGTATAACGGAGACGAAGTATAACGGAGGAGGAAATATAACGGAGGGGATGTATAAGGGGGAAGTATAAAAGAGGGGGAGGCATAACGGAGGGGGAGTATAACCGAGGGGAGGTATGACGGAGCTGAAGTATAACGGAGAAGAAGTACAACGGAGGAGGAAATATAACTGAGGAGGAAATATAACGGAGAGGATGTATAAGGGGGGGAGTATAACGGAGGGGATGTACAAGGGGGAGTATAACGGAAGGGGAAGTATAACGGAGGGGTTAGTGTAACGGTGGGGAAGTATAAGGGAGGAGTATAGTGGAGAGGGATGTATATCGGAGGGGAAGTATAAGGGAGGAGTATAACGGAGGGGGAGGCATAACGGAGGGGGAGTTATAACGGTGGGGAAGTATAACCGAGGGGTGGTATAACGGAGGGGGTATTATAAGAGGAGATGTATAACGGAGGGGGAGTATAACGGAGGAGAAGTATAACGGATGGGAAGTATGACGGAGGTGAAGTATAACGGAGAAGATGTACAACGGAGGAGGATATAACGGAGGGGGAAGTATAACTGAGGGGATGTATAAGGGGAGGTTATAACGGAGGGGGTAGAATAACAGAGGGGATGTGTAAGGGGGAGTATAACGGAAGGGGAAGTATAACGGACGGGGTAGTATAACGGAGGGGAAGTATAAGGGTGGAGTATAATGGAGAGGGAAGTATAAGGTGGAGTATAACGGAGAGGGAGGCATAACGGAGGGGGAGATATAGCTGAGGGGAAGTACAACGGAGGAGGATATATAACGGAGAGGGGAAGTTTGTTGAAAGTTGTTGAAGGTTGAAGGAAGTTGAAAGGAGGGTATATAAGGGGGGATATAACGGAGGGGAAGTATAATGGAGAGGGATGTATACCGGAGGGGAAGTATAACGGGGGGGGGGGGGGGCAGGCATAACGGAGGGGGAGGTATAGCAAAGGGGAAGTACAACGGAGGTGGGTATATAACGGAGGGGATGTATAAGGGGGTAGTATAACGGAGGGGAAGTATAAGGGAGGAGTATAATGATGAGGGAAGTATATCGGAGGGGACGTATAAGGGGGGAGTATAACGGAGGGGAGGCATTGCAGATGGGAAGTATAACGGAGGGGGAATTATAACGGAGGGAGAAGTATGACGAAGGGGGAAACATCACGGTAGGGGATGTTTGTTCTTAGTTTTGAAAAATTTTCCACGCTTTTTTTTTTAAAGTTTTCCGATTTTTTTTTCCGAAAAATTGTCCATGTATTTTTTTTTTTTCAAAAGTTTTCAGAAAAATTTTCCATGTATTTTTTTTTTCTGGTTTATTTTACAAAAATTTTATAAATTTGTGTTTTTTCCGAAAAATTATATTATTTTTTTTGAATTTTTTCTAATCAATACCTATTCGATTTGACCCTCCGGGTTCTGAAAGACCCTTCCCCAAAAACCCTACGGCGAGGGTATCACATTAACTTCTTTAAGGAAGTTAAAAATACATTAATTTTTTACTTTAAATTTTGCGAAAGAAGTTCGTGTACTGAATTTCCAATTCGTTTTTCATTGTTTACATATTTTCCGATATTTTTAACCTCACCTATAAAAACACCTTTGAGTATATTTGTTAACGCTTTTGCACGTTCCATGTCTCAAACCCTCTTCCCCCTGGTTTTTTTTAAAACAAAATCACGATGGTGAAAAAGTAATTTATTTACTTGTAACCGAATAGCGTATATTCGCGTTCAATATCCAAAACATAATTAAATTCTTTGATTCATTCCATTTTGTCCTACCTTTGTTTCCTATTTCCTCAGTAAAAGCGTTTTCATAAACAAAATTTAATTAATTAGAATTTTTCTGTTTGTTTCAGGTGTTTATGGAGTCAAGTGTCTTCCCCCGACCGCGTTGACCTATATTTGAAAATAGACAATTCGGATTATAAATATTAAAAACAAAAAAAAACTAACCGTTCTCGCGGGAAAACATAAAACTCACAAACGGTGAGTTGAAACCAATCTACAGGGTCATTTCAAATTTTTAAAATACCTTCAAGGTATTTTCTTTCTACTGTTTTAGTTTAAGCACAAGCTTGTTTTCAAATTTTTCCAAATTTAATTTTTATGTATTTATTATTCGCTATTCATTGTCTATTTCAGAGTTTATAAGGTTATTTCTTTCCTTTTTTTTCGTTTGAGTCTAGTCGTTTTTTTTCCTCCATCTTGAGTGTATAGCGCGGAGTGGGTATCGTAATCATATTTACGATTATGATTATAATCTAATTTTTGTTATGATTACAAGCTATTTTAGATTACAGCGATTATGATCTTAATCATAGTAATCTTATCTTAATCAAAAATACGATTACGATTACAGTTTTTAATTATGACTACCTACTCTGGTATAGTGTTTAAGCACCTAAACTCGACATTTTGTGCGAGTTTTAAATTTTTAACTTGTAAAAAATGTTATCCCTTAATATGATTTCAATTTATCATATTAAAGGCTGGAAAAAAATAAAATAAACAACGTTCGCTATTTTCTTAAAATTAAAAAAGAAATCGTATATTTGATCGGCATAGAATATTGTATAGGATATTAATTTTTTTTATTTATTAAAAAGCAAAATTTTGTAATTTCTTTGTAAATTATGGGCGAATCCCGGAATTTTCCGATTGTAAATAATGTAACAATAGAGGAGTTTATTGTTATTTCTGGTCAGTAGATAAGCGCTCTTATGAGTCTGAAACCAAAGAGAATAAGAAACTCTAAACCAAAGAAATGCTCAAAGTAGACCCAAAGGGTTGTTTCAAAAGAGCCAAATCGATCAGTTTTTCCCTCTTACGAGGTGTGCATTTGAAAAAAATTTTTTAATTCACGGATTTATAATTAAAAAAAAGTATTACGCATTTTATTCAAAACTTGTAAATAAAAATTTTTTTCTAGTTTTCACAATGTGCATATCTTGACGTGGATTGTTAATTTTTAATGAGAAAATTTTGAAAAAATCTATTAACATTTTGCTGTTTTGATGTGTCGGATTATAAAAAGCTATTAAAAAGCCTAACGAAATATTTAAATGTTGAATTTTTTCATAAATTTTTTTTTTGGCCTAAAATGTTAAAAACGTTACCATATGCTGTTTTTCTTTAATTTTTAATCCTTCTGCAAAATCGTATAAGTGCATATTTTTTGTCCACCTGGCAAAGGTATTTTAAATTTTATATGTAAAAATGTATGACTTTGTATTGCCGTGTAAATGTGTATAGCTACCGAATAAATTTATGTTAATATGTACGTTTTGTTTTCTCTGGACCTCTATTTTTGGGAATTTGTTTTTGAAGTTACTTGTATATCTTTACATAACGTCTGAATTGATTAAATTACGCAACCTGTTACCTAAGATAAAATTTTTTTTTTCGTAAATATCTTGTTTCCTTTCTGTCATTTTTGACGAAAAACAAACTTTAATTGATATTTATTTCCATTGTTTTCTTTACGTTTTAAGTTCCATAAAGAAGTTATTGTGATACCCTCCTCGTCGGGTTTTTGAGGAGGGGTCTTCCAGACCCCGTAGGGTCATTTTGAATATGGATCTATACCGATCTGAACTTTGTCTGTGGTACCGGCCGGCCGTTTTTTAACCGATTTTCACACAAATTTCTTTTGGTGGTGAAGAAGATTGTACAGAGGGCGATTTTTGAATTTCAAAAAAATGGCGGAGATATGTCTGTTTGAAATTTTAAAAAATTCGCTGCTGCCGAACCGTTTGTCCGATTTTCACCAAATTTTCACCGATTACTCCTTATATTTTTTGCGAATTTTTGGTGTAAAAAAATTGCCACTTTTTAATTAATATTATTATTTTTTTAGTAGGGAGAAATTTCGTACTTCTACCCATGAAGAGAGGAACATCCGTAGGCCAAAGATCCCATTATTTCTACCTTGACACTTAAAAAAATTTTCGAAAAAAGAACTTAAAAAATTTTTGCAAAAAAAAATGAAAAAAACGGCACAAATTTAAAAAAAAAACCCGGGAAATTAAAAAAAAAAAAACTTTGAAAATATCGTGAAAAACCTTAGACAGTTTTTCTAAAAAAAAAACTTGAAAAATTTTTTGAAAAAAAAAAGTTGCCTTCCCTTATACTTCTCCTCCCTTATAATTCCCCTTCTTTATATTTTCCACCCCTTCGTTATACTTTCTCTGTTATACTTTCCCTCCCTTCGTAATTCTTTCGTTCCCTTATTCTTCCCCCTCTGTTATACTTTCCCTCCCTTCGTAATTATTTCGTTCCCTTATTCTTCCCCCTCTGTTATACTTCCCCTCCCATATACTTCCCCCTCCTATATTGTTACTTCTCTCTAAGGAAGTATTCGTTTCGGAAGCTCTTCAAACAAGCACTTTATTTATTCACTTCTTCTAGGAGTAAAATATTCGCTCAGTGTATTCGCGTGAAATCTTTAAGGAGGTATGATGGTTTTTAGGTGAGTTGCTTTGCAAATTTTTCGTTGTTAACAACGGTTTTCGGTTTTTCCCTTCTATCTCGGAAACCGTCGCTCAAAACGAAAAAATGTCATAAGTAAAAGTCGTAGGTACTAAAATTTACTACATAAAATATCTTATTAGTTTTTTCCGTCAGAGCAATACTTTAGGAGATATGGAAGTATTTAAGTTGGTTGCTTTGCAAATTTTCGTTGTTAACAACGGTTTTCGGTTTTTCCCTTCTATCTCGGAAACCGTCGCTCAAAACGAAAAAATGTCATAAGTAAAAGTCGTAGCTACGGAAATTTCCTACAAAAAAGATTTCATTAGTTTTTTTGTCAGAGCAATACTTAAGGAGATATGAGGGTTCTTAAGTGAGTTGCTTTGCAAATTTTTCGTAGTGAGCAACGGTTTTCGGTTTTTCTCTTCTATCTCGGAAACCGTCGCTCAAAACGAAAAAATGTCCTAAGTAAAAGTTGTAGGTACAAAGATTTCCTACAAAAATTTATTCATTTATTATTTGCGAAAGAGCAATATTTAAGGAGTTATGAGGTTAAAACTAATAATCCTACAGAG
This sequence comes from Orius insidiosus, assembly GCA_014119065.1. NCBI lineage: Eukaryota > Metazoa > Arthropoda > Insecta > Hemiptera > Anthocoridae > Orius > Orius insidiosus. The sequence goes on along the minus strand of JACGAQ010000387.1, from coordinate 32,301 downwards.
CCTGTCTGAAAACTTAAAACCTTCAGACCTCCTAAAATTTTGCTCTGAAGGAAAAAACTAATAAGATATTTTATGTAGTAAATTTTGTATCTACTACTTTTACTTAAGACATTTTTTCGTTTTGAGCTACGGTTTCCAAGGTAGAAGGGAAAAAACCGAAAACCGTTGCTCACAACGAAATATGTACAAAGCAACCAACTTAAAAACCTCATATCCCCTTAAATAAGCAGATTTCTTAAATAATTATCTGGGGAAAAATCTCAGCTCCGCAGCACCCCAAACCTAAGAAAATCGACAAAAAATCTGGGAAATAGGTTTTTAATTTAAATACCGTGATCTCAAAATAACTGGTTTCTGATAAGCTTGAATTATTAATGTACTTATTGGATTTACCCGTAAAATGTGATTTTAGCGGACTAATTTAAATTTAAGCTTGTTCGTTCCGCTAATTTGACACTATCAATCTGAATTAGTCGCCTTACTTAACAATTAATTACACCTATGGTGGCGTTTGAGTTTAAAATAAGATGTAATTAATTCCACGATTCTAAATTAAGGTTGAGGTTTCAATCTTTAAACATTTGGGTCAAACAAATGTGAATCAAAAATTATAGGAGGTGCATCAAATAATGCGTTGGAGTCCATTAAATAAGATTATGATCTCCTAAAAGTTTTTGAGAAGCAGAAAGTGGCTAGATGTCGCTAGTGAAGGGAGTCAGAAGGTATAGGTTATGTTGGTTAGGTTAAGTCAGCTGTGGTCAAACAAGGTGATTTATTTTTATTAATTCCCCCCAAAAAATGATTTTATTTTAATTTAAATTGTTTTTTGGGTATTTAAATTTTGAGGATTAATCAACCGTTACTGGCTAAACGGGTGATTTAAAAAGTGAGTTTTAAAAAGTGGGAAGCATGATGGGGAATTCGTTCGATCGTGCTTTGCCAATGTTTTTGAATTATTTAACTGGTGACCAGAGCACGGGGTCGTTAGAGCAGAGTAATTAATGTTCTACCGACGTGTTTCGGTCGGTTAATTACCGGTGATTACCATTGAACGTCGGATTGCTTTATCCAATTACTGTCCACTTATAATTTCCTATTTCCAATTCTATTCTATTATATTTAAATCGTTGCTCTTTAATGAAGAAAGCCGAGAAGATAAAACACTGCTAATCAGAGAATAATCGAATTATTAGGACTTTTCGTTATTCAGATTTTCAAAAGCAGGTGCCTGAAAATTTTGTATGGGGTTTCTCTGTCCAAAAGTAGAGAAAACAAACAAAAACTCCTGAAAATCCTCTTGAAAATGAGTTTTCCCTATCAAAAAACGTAGGGAAACTACTAAGAAGAATTATTTTTAAAAAAAGGGAGGGTCTCACTGTTCGAAAAATAAAAAAACTCTTGAAAATCCCTTAATAATCGGGTTTATCTGTAAAAAAACTGAAGAAAACTCCTGAAAATCTTGTGAAATGGGGTTTCTCTGTCCAAAAGTTGAGAAAACAAGAAAAAACTCCTGAAAAAAAAAAAAAAGGGGACCAAGAAAAAATCCCTTAAAAATCGGGTTTATCTGTCAAAAAACTGAAGAAAACTCCTGAAAAATCCTGAAAAATTTTCTAAGTTTTTTTTTCGAAAATTTTTTTAAGTATCAAGGTATAAATACATAATGGGATTTTCGCCCAAGAGAGGTCGCTCTCGTAAGGCGTGGAAGTATGATTTCTCCCTACTTATCATTTTAGTTAATTTATTAATTAATTATCATATTATAAAAAAATGATAATTTTTTACAACAAAAATATTATAAAATATAAGGAGTAATTGGTGAAAATCGGACCAACGGTTCGGCCGCAGCGAATTTTTTAAAATTTCAAACAGACATATTATATCGCTATTTTTTCAAAATTCGCCCTCATTACATTCTTGTTCACCGGCTAAAGAAATTTGGGTGAAAATTCGGTGAAAATCGAGGACTGTGGCCGTAAAGTGTTCCGGAAAAAATTGCTACGGACGGCCGGCACCACAGACAAAGTTGAGATCGGTAAACATCAATATTCGATTTGACCCTCCGGGGTCAGGAAGACCCTTCCCAAAAGCCTGAAGTCGAGGGTTTCAGAATAACTTCTTTAAGGAAGGTAATGATGCATATCACTCAAAAAACAAAAAAAGTAGGCGTGGCCGTAAAGTGTTCCGGAAAAAATTGCTACGGACGGCCGGCACCACAGACAAAGTTGAGATCGGTAAACATCAATATTCGATTTGACCCTCCGGGGTCAGGAAGACCCTTCCCCAAAAGCCTGAAGTCGAGGGTTTCAGAATAACTTCTTTAAGGAAGGTAATGATGCATATCACTCAAAAAACAAAAAAAGTAGGATTTACTCCTTAAAAGTGAGAAGAATTTTTTAAAAATCATGCATAAACTGAGGTTTCTCTCTCAAAAAGCGAGAAAAATTCATGTAAATTATTTTTAGCTCCCCCCCCCCCTCCACACAGTTTTAACAAACAAGTACAACGTCTTAAATAAATATATAGTAACGATCGATAATTCGCTTTTAAAGAAGTGAGAAAAAAAAGTGGGTATTATGATATTAGGCTCATCGTTTTTATTCGATTTCATTCCTCTCGTGCCCTTTTTCTATTAAAATAAGCGAGAAAATAACAGTTCTGTGATTCCCTTTTGGCTTTCAACGATCCGTGATCAATTTCGTCAAAATCGTTTCCTCCTCGTTTTACACAAAGGGAACTATTTGCAATAATCAAATTCATTTGAACCTTCTTCGGATTCTTTTTTCTCTCTTTCTCGCCTGTTTTTTCCGGAGAAAGCGCCTACTTGAAATTTATATTTTTGCTTTCCTTTCTATTATTAAAACGATCTCGTTAAAGGGTTTAACGAAAGTGGAAACCGATTGGGGATTGGGAGAACATGTGCCCGGGAAAATAGCACTTCGCATTTAGCCCGGGACTTAATCCTATCCAAAGTCAATGTTTGCCTCCTTTCTAAGCATTCAGTTTGAACCAATTAATTGTTCCATCGCTTTCACTGTTTGCTCCTTATATTCTTCGAAAAACACGTCCTCTCCTTCAGCAAAGAAAAAGTACTGGTCTGAAGAGCTTCCAACGAAAACTTCCTTAAAGAGAACTAACAATATATTTCTGAAAATTTTTTAAGTTTTTTTTTTTCGAAAATTTTCTATGTTAAAGGATGGGCTCTTGACCTACGGATGTGCCTCTAGTGGGTGGAAGAATGAAATTTTTCCCTACTAAAAAAAATATAATTAAAAAGTGGCAATTTTTTATACCGTAAATTCGCAAAAAATATAAGGAGTAATGGTGAAAATTTGATGAAAATCGGACCAAAGGTTCGGCCGAAGCGAAGTTTTTAAATTTCAAACAGACATAATAACTCCGCCAATTTTTCGAAATTCAAAATCGCCGTCGTTAGTTTCTTGTTCACCGGCTAAAGAAAGTGTGAAAATTTGGTGAAAACCGGATGAAAACTGTGGCCGTTAAGTTTCCAGAAAAAAAATGCTACGAACGGACGGCCGGCTGGAACCACAGACAAAGTTGAGATCGGTAAAGATCAATATTCAAATAAGCCTACGGGGTCTGGAAGACCCTTCCCCCAAAAACCCGGCGCGAGGGTATCACAATAACTTCTTTAAGCAAGTTAATATATTTTCAACTTCGCCAAGAGAAGAAAGGGTCTTCCAGATACCGTAGAGTTCTTGACGTATCATGTGTTGCCGGCCGTCGGTTGCCAGTTTTTCAGGACTTTTACAGAATACTCCATTCGTAGTAACCTTGAGCAAAATGCTTTTGCGCACGCAAAAATGGCGGAGATATGGCTGTCTAAAGTTTTTCACTGCTTTTTTTTTGAGCTTTTTGTTTTATTGTGTAACGTATTTTTATTACATCCTTCGGTATAACCTCGATTCTAGACTAAATTAGGTTTAGATCAGAGTATGGACCTTACAAAGGACTAAGTTAATTTATAGATCAAAGAAAGGGAAGGAGGCATCACACACCGTCAGCTACGGAATTGAAATGGAATTTCAGATCTTAAGACCTTAACCGTAATTGGAAATGAGGCTGTTCTTATCTTCTTTGGTAGCTAAAACGATTTTTTTCTTCTTGCAAATCAAGATTCTCCTTTGTTTAAAAAAAAAAAGGTGAACTTTTTTATATTTTTAAAGCGAAAGAATTAACCATTTAGAGAAGAATCAATGAGCAGTTTTGAGGTCGCCTAAAAACACAGTTTTACAGTAACAATAAAACGCCATTTTACAGTATTCAGGAGTTTTCTTCGGCTTTGACGGTGAAACCCTATTTTTACAGAAGTTTTTCGAGTTTTCCTTAGTTTTAGGACGTTTTCCTTAATTTTTTTGGCTTTCTGCAAAAGGAATCCCATTTCGACACTTCAGAGAAACTTCAATTTTACAAGATTTCAGGAGTTTTATTCAGGGTTTAGACTCAAAAACAACACTTTTTGGGGAATTTCAGGAGTTTTTTTTGGCTCTTTGACAGTGAAACACCATTTTTATGTATGTTTTTCGATTTTTAGAAAAAGAAACCCCATTCCATCGGAATTGAGCAGTTTCCTTGTTTTTTTTTTGGTCGAAGAAACCCCATTTTTAGGATTTTCAGGAGTTTTACTAAGTTTTCGAACAGTGAAACCCTCTCTTTTTAAAATAATTTTTCTTAGTAGTTTCCCTAGATTTTGAAAGGGAAAACTCATTTTCACAATAGCGGAGGGGGAAGTATAACGAAGAGGAAGTATGAATATGGGAGGGGAAGTGTAAGAAAGGGGGAAGTATAACGAGTTTAAGGAGAAAATGTATAACGGAGGGGGAAGTTTTTTCTTTCATTTTCAACTCATTTCGAATAAAACTTAGAAAATTAAAAAAAAAAAAAAAAAAAAAAAAAAAAAAAAAAAAAAAAAAACTTCCCTCTCCGTTATACATTCTCTCAAACTTCCGTTATATTTCCCCCTTCCTTACACTTCCCCTCCCCATATCAACTTCCTCCGTCTTCTACTTCCCCCTCCGCTATACTTCACCTCCCATACTTCCTCCCCCCCCCAATATTGTTTCTTCTCATTCAGGAAGTACCCGGCTCCAGACTAGTTTTTTCATGTGATTTCAGGCTGTCGACCATTGACATCGACAAATTTAGCAGAAATGACGTGTCTCGAGGGGAAATAACTGTTGAAAATTGAAATAAAAATTGTCTTTAAATATTAAAATCCGTGAAAAAACCTAAAAATTCGGGAAAAGGCTTTTTTCTGGGAGGATAAAGGGATGCACATGGACAAAAAAAATTGGAGAAAAAAAAGGCCGAAATTCCACCTTTTACATCAGTTTTCATATTCTTTTCGGTGAAAACCAAAAACACAAAACAAGTTGAAGTTTTTCTGATTGTCTGAGGTTTCCCTGGGAAACAAAAAGATTTGGTGGTTGCCAAGACAACAAGCAAAGAATTAATTTTTTATTTTGAATACAATTCATAAAATAATTTAATTTAAAATTAACTAAATTACTTATTTAACTTTATTTTATTCATAAAATAGGTCATATGATACAATACACAAATATTTACCTTTAAATTATTATGAAAATTAAAATGTTATAAAACTTATTCTACCAAAATATGTACAACTTTTATTACAAATTTTTCTATTTTAAAAAATTTATGTGATTTTTTTTTCGTATCCTAAGAAAAGTACTAAAAAAATAGTAGAAAACTGTACATTATTTTCAAAATCACTTTTTGGGCGTTATGATTTATGACTTAGATTGATAAGAGACGTCGGTGTGATATCCTGTATGATCGGACCAATATTTGACGATTTGAAGACGACCGTCGGGTAATAAAAACGTGGTAGCTTCCTTTGGTAACTCCATTTACTTTCGTTTCCATCTTTCCCATTTCGACGCCATTTTCACTGTCGGTGACCCTGTATCCGAAATCGTAAACGCTGAAATCTTCGCCATCTGTCGGCTGTCCCGAGTCCTCCGGGGTTTCTTCGTTTTGAACAACTTTCGCAGGTGCTTCCGCCTCTGGGAGGGGAGGAGAACTTCCTCTGATACGCCCGTCTTGATCGCCCCTTTTTTTAAAAGAAAAAAAAATAAAATTAATTTATAAGTGAAGTATATCATTTTATATAATAAATAAAATTTACGTTACCAGTTTAGTGTCCTGAAACGTTCCTTTTGGAACTGGAACGTAATGATATACGGGCATTACTGGCTGTTTTCCAAATTTAGATTTACCTGAAAAAAAAAAATTTATAAATAAAAATATGTACTAAAAAAATTTGGGAGAAGTCCTCTCGCCCTTATTTCACCCTACGAAATACGTTTATGCAGAATTGTCGTTATGGTTCGAGTTAGGGTGAGTAGTACACGTATTTCGCTATTTTCCTATATTCATGTTGAAATACCAATCGAAAAAAAGCAAATCGCCTTGATTTCTCAACAAAGCAAAACGAAAACACTACGTTTTATACCGAATAGAATTGGGCAATGTATAATGGCTAATCGTCATAAAACGTATTTTTTAGGGTGCAATTATGGCAAGTTGCTGTTAGGGTGAGATTTAGACGAGTGGGGTACGATCAGGGCGAGTTGTTTGTAGGGTGCGATTGTGACAAGTTGCTTCTAGGGTGAAATTAGGGCGAGTTGCTATTAGGGTACCTACGATCTGGGCGAGTTACTTCTAGGGTGAAATTAGGGCGAGTTTCTGTTAGGGTGAGATTTAGACGAGATGCTGTTAGGGTGAGATTTAGACTAGTTGCTGTTAGGGTACGTTCTGACCGAGACTAGTTGCTGTTAGGGTACGTTCTGACCGAGTGGTTTGTAGGGTGCGATTAGGACGTTTTGCTTCTAGGGTGAAATTAGGGCGAGTTTCTGTTAGGGTGAGATTTAGACGAGTTGCTGTAGGGTGAGATTTAGACGAGTGTTTTAGGGTGAGATTTGACGAGTTTGTAGGGTGGATTTAGCGGACGTTTTGCTTCTGGGGTGAATTAGCGAGTTGCTGTTAGGGTGAGATTTAGACGAGTTACTGTTAGGGTGAGATTTAGACGAGTTGTTCTTAGGTGAGATTTAGACGAGAAGCTGTTAGGGTGAGATTTAGACGAGTTGCTGTAAGGATGAGATTTAGACGAGTTACTGTTAGGGTGAGATTTAGACGAGTTGTTTTTAGGGTGAGATATAGACGAGTTGCTTTTATGGTACCTAAGTAAGTACAGGCGAAATTAGGGTAAGTTTGCTGTTAGGGTGAGATTTAGACAAGTGGGCTTTATGGTACGATCTGGGAAAGTTGCTTTTAGGGTAAGTAAATAAGGGCACAATTAGGGCGAGTTGCTGTTAGGGTGAGATTAGACGAGTTGCTGTAAGGATGAGATTTAGACGAGTTACTGTTAGGGTGAGATTTAGACGAGTTGCTGTAAGGATGAGATTTAGACGAGTTACTGTTAGGGTGAGATTTAGACGAGTTGCTGTTAGGGTACGTTCTGACCGAGTGGTTTGTAGGGTGCGATTTGGACGTTTTGCTTCTGGGGTGAAATTAGGGCGAGTTGCTGTTAGGGTGAGATTTAGACAAGTTGTTTTTAGGGTGAGATATAGACGAGTTGCTTTTATGGTAGGTACCTAAGTAAGTACAGGCGAAATTAGGGTGAGTTTGCTGTTAGGGTGAGATTTTTACGAGTGGGTTTTATGGTACGATCTGGGAAAGTTGCTTTTAGGGTAAGTAAATAAGGGCAGAATTAGGGCGAGTTGCTGTTAGGGTGAGATTTAGACGAGTTGCTGTAAGGATGAGATTTATACGAGATACTGTTAGGGTGAGATTTAGACGAGTTTTTTAGGGTGAGATATAGACGAGTTGCTTTTAGGGCAGTAAATAAGGGCACAATTAGGGTGAGTTGCTGTTAGGGTGAGATTTAGACGAGTTGTTTTTAGGGTGAGATATAGACGAGTTGCTTTTAGGGCAGTAAATAAGGGCACAATTAGGGTGAGTTGCTGTTAGGGTGAGATATAGAAGAGTTGCTTTTAGGGTAGTAAATAAGGGCACAATTAGGGTGACTTGCTGTTAGGGTGAGATTTAGACGAGTTGTTTTTAGGGTAAGATATAGACGAGTTGCTTTTAGGGCAGTAAATAAGGGCACAATCAGGGTGAGATTTAGACGAGTTTTTTATGGTAAGTTTAGGGCGAGTAGCTTGTATGGTGTGATTAGGTCGAGTTGGCGTAAATTTTATACCGCAAAAAAATTTTTACCTTTCATCATCAGTCTCATTGGTTCGACTAAATTGTTGATGAGGTACTGAAGCGGCAGGTTATCTTCTTTGTATGTCTCCCCTTCACTTTCATATTTGGTCCCTTGATAATTGTGAAAAATTGCTTGCGTCTGCTCGTTCCTTGTGTGATGGGGATCGTATTGGATCTGCTGTAAATTAGACTCCGGTACAGGATACGGGATGAGTACAGGTATCGCGAATCGTTGCCCTTTATCCTGTTCGTAATAAGGCTCCTTTTCATATTCACCGTTTTCATTTTGAAGAACTGTATAATATAACCTCGCGGGCCTTTGGAGTAAATATACATTTTTTTCATCATAGCCTTGGTTATAATATTGTTGTTCCTGTGGTTCTATTTTATATTCCGGCCTGTAAATAATGTTTTGTGAGGGCTTTCTATAAATGGGTTGCTTTTGTTCTTCGTTTTCATTCTGTGAATTTTGATAAAGGCCTTGTTCTGGGGCCACTTGTCGTTTGAGGACGGCTTTCATCGCTTTTTTTATCTGAGGTTCCAACTGCATCACTCGGTGTAGCTGAAGTAGTCCTTCCATCTGATTACCTTCCGAGAACTTAACTGCGAAAAGCAGGAAGACGACGATCTGAAATTTTAAATAAAACCAGTACAGTAACATATCTAACTTCTCCACAAAGTTATTTACTAAACTTACAAGAAAGGCGTGAGTTAAAGAAAAAAATGTTTTTTCTGTCTTTTTGCCAAGTTGGTCATTGTTGCTTTTCATACCAGAAGAGTTACAAACTAGATAATGAACAAGGAAATGTATTTTTTTATGTCTTTTCTCCCCTAGGCAACTTTATGTAGACAAAAGAAATATCCCCTTGAGGCTTTCCCATTCTTCTTAAAACTTAATAAATATTAATAAACGTGGACCAAAATGTATAAGATGCTGGTTAGTGGAGGTTTTTTGGGGGTTCTAGTCTAATCAGGGATTTAATCAGCGTTGGGTGAGTTTAGTACCAACCTGGATGGGTGACTGCCTGGCGCATATGGATTGGCGTAGGAAGATGCGTGTAGGGATGCGGCTCCATATCGCTGGAGCAGTTAGCCACTTGGGGAAAATTTTCTCACCTTTCCACACCCCTATCATTATGCTACCTACAGTGGCTCCCAGTCAAAATGATGCAAACGAAAACCTACACCTCGGACGCCAGCCACCTTCAATCCGTCAAAATCCAAATGCCAAAACATATGAAGGCACAATGATTCACTGTCATACACCAAATTCATACAGTCAAACATCATTGTGTCATTCCTTGTGCCTTCATATGTAGGTTTTCGTTTGCATCATTTTGACTGGGAGCCACTGTACGTCTACAGGAGAAGCCCTCCTCTCAACAGCCTAGTAAATGCCCGATCAACAGCAAAATAGTCTGAACTAAGGGATGGCACTTTCTTAGTAAGATGGCATTGGCTCGTTGTGGCTATCGATGAGCAGTATACTGGCCAAGCTGTTGGGCACGGTTCACCAGAACCCTCGGCAGATTCGCCTTCCCTGACTTTCTTGTGCACTGCGGCCTAGTCAGATCATCGCTGCTCTTAAAAGGGGAAGCATCTTCATCAGGGCGTTTGGATCGCCCAACCACTCTTTACGCAAAGGAGATTCGTTCCCTTCTTGCAGAACGATTCCTTGATCTTACGCGGGGGGACCAAGTAGCCCCTAGGTTCAGGCCAGGGATGGGCAAAATCTTAATCATGAATATGATTAAGAAAATCTTAATCATGAATATTAATCATATTCATGATTAAGATTTTAAATAATAGGAATATTTTCAGTGATTAAGAATAAGATTAAAATTACACTCACGAGCAGAGATGGGCAAATTTTAAATCATAGGAATATTTTTCTGTGATTAAGAATAAGATTAAAATCATACTCACGAGTATGATTAAGAATAAGATTAAAATCACACTCACGAGTATGATTAAGAATAAGATTAAAATCACACTCACGAGTATGATTAAGAATAAGATTAAAATCACACTCACGAGAATGATTAAGAATAAGATTAAAATCACACTCACGAGTATGATTAAGAATAAGATTAAAATCACACTCACGAGTATGATTAAGAATAAGATTAAAATCACACTCACGAGTATGATTAAGAATAAGATTAAAATCACACTCACGAGTATGATTAAGAATAAGATTAAAATCGCACTCACGAGTATGATTAAGAATAAAACCTTAATCACAGAAATGATTAAGAATAAACTCTTAATCACAGGAAGTCTGTGATTATTTATTGGAAAATAATGATTAATCATTGGAATTTGAGATTAATTAAGGTAAAACTTGATCAATCATCAGAAAAATTGTGTAATCACAGGAATCTGTGAATATTGTCACCTCTGATCACAATTTACTCTCAATAACTAAAAACTCAAAATCTTCCAATCTCTAAAACTCCAAAATTTTAATTTTAAAACTCCTTTAAGTCCTCCTCATTTAATTTTTCAAAAATTTTGATTTTTCATTATTATAAATTTTTGGAGTTTTAAAATTAAAATTTTGGAGTTTTAGAAATTGATAGATTTTAAGTTTTTAGTTATTGAGAGGTGACAATATTCACAGATTCCTGTGATTACACAATTTTTCTGATGATTGATCAAGCTTTTTCCTCAATTAATCCCAAATTCCAATGATTAATCATTATTTTCCTATGATTAATCACAGATTTCCTGTGATTAAGAGTTTATTCTTAATCATCTCTGTGATTGAGATTTTATTCTTAACCATCTCTGTGATTAAGATTTTATTCTTAACCATCTCTGTGATTAAGATTTTATTCTTAATCATCTCTGTGATTAAGATTTTATTTTTAATCATCTCTGTGATTATGATTTTATTCTTAATCATCTCTGTGATTAAGATTTTATTCTTAATCATCTCTGTGATTATGATTTATTCTTAATCATCTCTGTGATTAAGATTTTATTCTTAATCATCTCTGTGATTAAGATTTTATTCTTAATCATCTCTGTGATTAAGATTTTATTTTTAATCATCTCTGTGTTTATGATTTTATTCTTAATCATCTCTGGGATTAAGATTTTATTCTTAATCATCTCTGTGATTATGATTTTATTCTTAATCATCTCTGTGATTAAGATTTTATTCTTAATCATCTCTGTGATTATGATTTTATTCTTAACCATCTCTGTGATTAAGATTTTATTCTTAATCATCTCTGTGATTATGATTTTATTCTTAACCATCTCTGTGATTAAGATTTTATTCTTAATCATCTCTGTGATTATGATTTTATTCTTAACCATCTCTGTGATTAAGATTTTATTCCTAATCATACTCGTGAGTGTGATTATAATCTTATTCTTATACACAGAAAAATATTCTTAAGATTTAAAATCTTAATCATATTCCCATCTCTGGTTCAGGCCCGTTCCATCCTCGTCTAGGCAAGCAGAGGAAGAATGGACGCCTAGGGGTACCTCATGCTGTAGCAGAAAAATGTGTTTTTCTATTTCCAAAGTGAACGAAGGGTTACTCTTGTGCAAGAAATCAAGGGAAACTCCTTAAAGCAATGGGAAATATTGAACAATGCGAAATCATCGAATAACCAGAGGCTATAGAGGGATATGGAGGTCAAAATGGCCTAAGCTCCGATTTTGCTGAAAAAATTCAGGAAGACGCCTTTTATAAAACTAAAACATGAGGAAAATTTCAGATCAAAAAGATCAACGGTTTTCGTGAAAAACGTGATTTTCTCATTTCAGAAAATAATTAATATCTCGAGAACTATTGGTCCCACAGAGCACAGACTTTTTTGTCTGCTTCCAAAGACCCAACCTTTGAGTATTTTTTCAAAGTTTTCCGACCTCAATAAATGCTTGAATTTTTAATTTCAAAATTTCAAAACCTCGAAAAAAATTGTTCCTGAAGAGGTAACGTTACGAAATCAATAAAATGTGTTAAAATACTAGTCTTTTACTTGTCAGAATTTCTTCAGATTTTTCGAGGTGGTAGAACAATATTTTATGAATTGTTTTCTGAATTTTTCGCTGTACATGGTGAACCATGGGAATTGCAAGACAAGTAAAATACTAGTTTTTTAACATATTGTATTGATTTCGTAACGTTACCAGGAAGACTTTTTTTCGAGTTTTGGGATTTTTAAATTAAAAATTCAAGCATTTATTCAGGTCGGAAAACTTTGAAAAAATACTCAAAGGTGGATCTTTGGAAGCTCTATAAGCAGCAAAAAAGCTGTGCTCTGTGGGACCATTAGTTCTCGAGATATTAATTATTTTCTGAAAAGAGAAAATTGCGTTTTCACGAAAACCGTTGATCTTTTTGATCTGAAATTTTCCTCATGTTTTAGTCTTATATAGAGGCGTCTTCCTGAATTTTTTCAGCAAAATCGGAGCTTAGGCCATTTTGACCCCCTTATCCCTCTATAGCCTTTGACCTTGCAGCCAATAAACCATGAAAAGCGCCTAAAACCGGTGTTTATGGCAGATGGGTATTACAATACGGTAGAAAAAGGGTGTTCCTCACAAAAAAGGAAGTAAAATCCGGTGAGAAAGTCGTTTCTTGAATAAAAACTGAGGTTCACTAATTACATTTGGATGATATGGGTTTCTCTTGCCAGAAAGACATAGGAATGCGAGCACAATCAAGGAAGAAGCCCGAAAGTTGAGAGACCAACCTGCTAGTCGAAAAATAATCGTTTTAAAAATTAATTATCTGTAGAAAATGGGGAATGAAAAGAAAAATGAGCTTAAAGGATCCGAGTTAAAAGGGAATGAGATGAAAACTCGTCTGAAACAACCTAAAGGCGATAAGAAGCTTATTTAAGGTTTTGATCGACGTAAGCCGAGTAATCTAGTGAAGCCTCGTCTCCATCGGCATTGACCAAAATGCTCCTCACGTTAGAATTTTATTCCTTTTGAAAGCCCTAATAAAATAGATCTTTCTAGACCAAAATATTTTTAAGAATTTCTAACATTTTATATTGAAAAAAATTCCTAATGGAAAAATTTTTTAAACATAAATGTAAATTTATGGCCCCGGGGAAGTTTAATAAGAATGAACGTTATGACCTCGGTAGATTCTCTGAGAAAACCGGACCGAAATATTTTTTTTGCCCTTTTTTAACACGATGCCGACAATAAATACTCATATACATTCTTTTGAGAAAGTAAGGGACGAATAACGGTCTTGAGGGAGTTTCTTTTAAAACTTGTTAGGTCGAGGTTTAATTTGACTAGGGGAAGAAAATTTGAGAATCCAGGTGTTTTTAATTAAAAAACAAAAGTTAAGTCTGGCAAAAAAAGGCTAGAGATTGTTGCTGTTTTGAAATTCACTGACCTGTGTTTGACGCATGAGAACGAGACGTGCTGTAGGGAGTGACTAAAACGAAGTTGCGGGTTTGGTTGTCCCCCCAAGGTTTCTCTTTCTTCGTAGAGCCAAGTTCAAGTCTTAACCGGATAAAAAGCGCCGCTCATCGTCCAACCTCGACCCCGAAGCGAAAGTCGATCTGGAATTCTCAACTGGCCGCCCGGTTCGTCCGACGCGTACGATTCTCGTGAGTGAGATTACTGGCATTACGCCTATTATACATCGACGGTAACAGGAGTCCAACCTTTTTTTCTCGCTCTCTCTTATTTTTACAATGTCATTTAAACTTCCTAAAAATAAAAATACGTTATAAAAAAGGAGATGTGAAGTGTTCCAGTGCTACGGCCGGCCGGAACCACAGACAAAGTTGAGATCGGTGTAGATGCACGTTCGAATTGACCCTTCGGGGTCCCTAAAAACCCGACGTAGAGGGTAAAACAACTTCTTTAAGGATGCGGGGTGTCAAAAAAACACTCCAAAAATTTTTTTCGTGTCACATAGGTACTTCTGGAAAAATATTTTTGTTCCGTTTAAATTTTTTTGGCTATTTTTTTACTTCCATAAAGAAGTTATTGTAATACCCTCCATGTCGGGTTTTTGGAAAGGGTTTTCCAGACCACATAGGGTCAAATCGAATATTGATCTTTACCGATCTCAACTTTGTCTGTGGTGCCGTCCGGCCGTAGCATTTTTTCCGGAACACTTTAAGGCCAAGGTTTTCAACCGATTTTTACCACATTTTCATCAGATTTTCACCAAATTTTCTTTAGTCTGTAAACAATGGAAGATGGGTACAAGCCACCACCCATTTTGTGAAACTCTTCAGGTAGGCAAACAAGAAACTAACAAGGGCGATTTTTGAATTTCGAAAAAATGGCGGAGATATGTCTGTTTGAAATTATAAAAAATTCGCTGCGGCCGAACCGTTGCAGTTGGTCAGTATTTCTCCAAATTTTTAACAATACTCCTACTATTTTTTTACGAATTTTCGGTGTAAGAAAATGTTTTTTACATTGATTATAATTTTAGTAGGGAGAAATTTCATACCTCCACCCGTTTCGAGAGGGACCTGCCTTACGCAAATAACCCATTATTTCTACCTTGATATTTTTGTTATTACCCCTACCTTTAAACCCCCTCCCTAACAATTTCCGTCCCCTATACTTCCCCCACTCTTATACTTCCCCTCCAATATACTTCTCTCCACCGCTATACTTCTCCTATCGTTTACAGTATATACCCCCTATGGGGATATACCCCTCCTATATACTCCCCACACCTTATACTCCCTCCTCCTTTATACTACCTCCTCCGTTAATATTTACCTCCTTTATACTTCCCCTCCGTTAAACTTTACCTCCTTTATACTTCCCCTCCCTTATAATTTCCCTTCTTTATACTTCCCCCTATATTATTACCTTTCCTTTAAACCCCCTCCCTTATAATTCCCGTCCCCTATACATCCCTTACTCTTATACTTCTCCTCCACTATACTTCATCTTTCGTTGTACTGCTCCTCCAATATACTCCCCACTCCTTATACTCCCCCTCCTTTATACTACTTCCTACGTTAAACTTTACCTCCTTTATACTTCCCCATCCGTTATACTTCCCCTCCCTTATAATTTCCCTTCTTTATACTTCCCCTCCCTTATAATTTCCCTTCTTTATGCTTCCCCCTCTATTATTACCCCTCCTTTAAACCCCCTCCCTTATAATTCCCGTCCCCTATACTTCCCCACTCTTATACTTCCCCCTCCACTATACTTCACTCCTCCACTATACTCTCCACTCCTTATACTCCCCCTCCTTTATACTACCTCCTACGTTAAACTTTACCTCCTTTATACTTCGCCCTCCGTTATACTTCCCCTCCCTAATAATTTCCCTTCTTAATACTTCCCCCTCTATTATTACCCCTCCTTTAAACCCCTCCCTTATAATTCCCGTCCCCTATACATACCCCACTCTTATACTTCTCCTCCACTATACCTACTTCTCTCCTCCACTATACTTCACCTTTCGTTATACTGCTCCTCCAATATACTCCCCACTCCTTATACTCCCCTTCCTTTATACTACCTCCAACGTTAAACTTTACCTCCTTTATACTTCCCCCTCCGTTATACTACCTCCTGCGTTAAACTTTACCTCCTTTATGTTTCCCCCTCCGTTATACTTCTCCTCCCTTATAATTTCCCTTCTTTATACTTCCCCCTCTGTTATACTTCCTCTCCTTTATACTTCATCATCTGTTATACTCCCCCTCCTTTATACTTCCCCCTCCTATATTTTTACGTTTCTTTAAGGAAGTTTTCGTTGGAAGCTCTTCAAACTAGTCCTTTTTCTTCAAAAAAACCATCCGTGGCGTTGACTAAACGTTTTTTAACTAGTTTCCTACTAAAGGAAGCGTCAGAGAAGCATTTTTTAAGAGGGAACAATTACTCGACGGGCAGTTTCATTATTTTTAGTGTACAGTCACTGTTACTAGCCTTTAAGGCACATCATAAAGTTTAATCGAAAATGTAAAAGTTGTACCCGATTCACTTTCACATCCGTTCTCTCCGATGATCAAGTTTTTACAATAAATATCTGCATGAGTAGAAAGGGATATTTTTCGATTTCTCGTTTTCGTATGTTAAAAAATTAATTTTTCACACTGTCAGATGTGAGGAGATAGGATATTCAAGGGGGGTGTGTAAGTAGGCTTGAATCCTGGAACTTTGATAACTTCTTAGCAAGAAGTTTGATAGCTTTCAACACGTCAAGGGTGTCTTTGTGGGGGTAAGATTCCGTCACAAAGATGAGGCTAAACCTCCTACATACAAGAGAGGAAGTCTTAAGTAAATCCGGGTCGTTGGAGGTCCGGGGCGGGGGTTTCTTCTCTGTCAACATGTCCGCCACCGTGGAGTTATCTTCACCGTAATTAGTATCGAGAGTTTGATACAGGATTAAAGAGAAGTCTCTTGTCTGACTAACTTCCATCCTACAACAACCTAATTAGAAATTGCACGCTTCTCTGAACAACAGGCGATTTCCGAGCTCTGACGTGTTACATCCACCCTTTTATCCTTCATAGACATTTCAAAATGGATAATCTTACCTGAGAACAATAATTGAAAGGCTCGTCGACCCTTTCTTTTCGATCGCATTCCTCTCTTGCGTTTTGTACACAAAATTGAATTAAATGGAAATTCAAAATTACAGCTCAGTTATTATCTTGAAATCCTTTTGTACATCCAATGCCCTAGGGTCTAATTAGAGAGTCACAAATTACCTAAATAGCTAAAACCTTTCCCTTTATTACATAGAGAATATTTAATTCATAGAAAAACAATTAGTTCTCATTTTGAAGTATTTTCCGCCCACAAATATTCCTTTTTTGGTTTAGATACTTGATTTAGCAACAAAAATTAAATAAATAGTCCACATAAATAAGGAAATAGTCCACCTGATGAGGCGTATTACGCCGAAACCGGTCGTGGAATATCCGTTTTTTAACTTCCTTAAAGAAGTTATTGTGATACCCTCCATGTCGGGTTTTTGGGGAGGGGTCTTCCAGACCCCGGAGGGTAAAATCGAATATTGATCTTTACCGATCTCAACTTTGTCTGTGGTGCCGGCCGGCCGTAGCATTTTTTCCGGAACACTTTACGGCCACAGTTTTCATCCGATTTTCACCAAATTTTTACACAAATTTCTTTAGCCGGTGAAGAAGAATATGACGAGGGCGATTTTTGAATTTCGAAAAAATGGCGGAGATATGTCTGTTTGAAATTTTAAAAGATTCGCTGCGGCCGAACCGTTAATCCGATTTTCACCAAATTTTCACCAATTACTCCTTATATTTTTAAGAATTTTTGGTGCAAAAAAATTGCCACTTTTTAATCATTAATTTTTTTTTAGTAGGGAGAAATTTCGTACTTCTACCCATTAAGAGAGGGACATCCGTAGGGGAAGAGCCCATTATTTCTACCTTGAGACTTAGAAAATTTTTCGGAAAAAAAATAAAGAAAAAGAAAGAAAAACCCGGAAAAGTTTTCGAAAAAACTGAAAATTTTTTGAAAAAAAAAAATTTTTTTTTGGACAAAAAAAAACTTTGAAAATTTTTCGAAAAAGAAAAAGGAAAACCCGGAAATTTTTTCGAAAAAACTTTGAAATTTTTTTTCAAACAATTTTTTTTGGACAAAAAAACTGAAAATTTTTCGAAAGAAAAAACTTAGAAAATTTTTTGAAAAAAAAATTTTTTTTGGACAAAAAAAACTTTGAAAATTTTTCGAAAAAACAAACTTGGAAAATTCTCCTTTATACTTTCCCTCCCTACTACATCCCCTTCCTTTATACTTCCCCCTCTATTATACTTCCCCCTCCGTTATACATCCCCTCTGTTATACTTCCCCCTCCGTTATACTTCCCCTCCCATATACTTCCTACTCCGTTATACTTCCTACTCCGTTATACTTCCCCCTCCGTTATACTTCCCCCTGCGTTATACTTCCCCTCCCATATACTTCCCCCTCCGTTATACTTCCCCCTCCCATATACTTCCCACTACGTTTTACGTCCCCTCCGTTATACTTCCCCCTCCTATATATGTAGATACTTCTCTTTAAGGAAGTTTTCGTTGGAAGCTCTTCAAACCAGTACTTTTAGATACTTGATTTAGCAATAAAAATTAAAGTTAAGAGGATTTTATTGACGATATTACAATTAGGACAAAGCAACTAAAATAAACGTTTGAATTCATTTGACGATTAAGAACGTTAATGGCTCGGAGAAAAAAGAGGCCACAATAAAACTAAATAAAAACATTAAAAGTATTCAATGTTCGGGTAATAAAATGCATTTAAAAAAGACCCTACGCAAATTAAACCGGCAAAAGCGCCATTACAGGTTTGAACTTGGTCTCTAATGGTTTTCCGGACCTCCGGAATAAAAGCGACATTTAAGATCATTTTAAGCGCAATTTAATGCTAAATTTAACAATGGAGTCTCTGACATTTAAATGTTGATACATTAAATAGTTTTAGTCAAAAATTTATTTTCAAACAATTAACCAATAATAGAGGAAGAAATGACTGTGATAACGGGTATCTCACGATGCGTTTCGGCTTAAGAGAAAAGATAGAAATGATTGTGATAGAGGGAATAGCTCACCTGACGAGGCTTATTAAGCCGAAACGCGTCGTGAGATACCCGTTATCACAGTCATTTCTTCCTCTATTATTGGTTAATTGTTTGAAATTAAAATCAATTTGCGTATAGCAATCAAAATTAAAATAAATCAAAAATTTATGGAGAAATTAGTAAAGTAGTAAACATTTAGTGAGCATAGGAACAATGGTTTTACTGTAGCACATGACAGAAAACTTTAGAGAGAAAAAATCTCAAGAGAAAGTACTGGCTTGAAGAGCTTCCAACAAAAACTTCCTTAAAGCGAAGTAACAGTATAGGAGGGGGAAGTATAAGAGAGGGGACGTACAATGGTGGGGGAAGTATTAGTTGTACAAAATGAAACTTGGCTAAAATCTACAAAATTCAAATATACCCTGTGGCTGAGTTTCATTTTGTACACCTAATAGTACATTTTTTTCAAAATTTTGAACATTTTAGGCGTTAAAGTCCATCAAAAGTTGACCTTCTCCGTGAAAGAAGGTTATTGAAGTATAACCATTAGGAAGGTTAATTTTTAAAGGCTTGTAAATCGTAAACCGTTACAGATATTGAAAAAATGCACTAAATAAAATCAGTTGGAAATTCAATTCTCTTTAATTTTTTTCTGTTCATTTTTTCTCTAGGACGCACTGTTTTCAAGATAAATTTATTTTTAAAAAAAATTATTTTCAGAAAATGGTGCATCCTAGAAAAAAATAATTAAGTACAAATTTATAGAAAATTAAATTTCCTAAATTTTTATTTATTAGGTGTACAAAATGAAACTCGGCTGAAATCTACAAAATTCAAATTTACCCTGTGGCTGAGTTTCATTTTGTACACCTAATATATGGGAGGAGAAGTATAACAGAGGGGACGTACAATGGATGGGGAAGTATAACATAGAGGGGAGTATAACGAAGAGGGAAGTGTAAAGGAGGGGGAAGTATAGAGGATAGGGAAGTATAAGGGAGGGGAAGTATAAGGAAGGGGAATTTTTTTTTTCGTAAATTTTTCTAAGTTTTTTTTTTTTTTTTTTGAAAAATTTTCCAAGTTTTTTCAAGGAATTTTCTAAATTTTTTTATAATTTTCCGAGTTTTTTTTTTTTAGAATTTTTCCGGTTTTTTTTTTAAATTTGCGCTTTTTTTTGAAAATTTTTAAGTTCTTTTTTCGAAAATTTTTTCTAAGTGTCTAGGTAGAAATAATGGGCACTTCCCCTACGGATGTCCCTCTCCTAATGGTAGGAGTACGAAATTTCTCCCTACTAAAAAAAATTAACAATTAAAAAGTGGCAATTTTTTTTACACCAAAACTTCTTACAAAATTTAAGGAGTAATTGGTGAAAATTTGGTGAAAATCGGACCAACGGTTCGGCCGCAGCGAATTTTTTAAAATTTCAAACAGACATATCTCCGCCATTTTTTCGAAATTCAAAGATCGCCCGCGTTAGTTTCTTCTCCACCGAATTTGTGTGAAAATTTGGTGACAATCGGTAGAAAACTGTGGCCGTAAAGTGGAAAAAAAATGGTACGGACGGCCGGCCGGAACCACAGACAAAGTTGAGATCGGTATAGATCCATATTCGAATTCACCCTACAGGGTCTGGAAGACCCTTCCCCAAAAACCCGACGTGGAGGTTATCACAATAACTTCTTTAAGGAAGTTAAAAATAAGAGTTTTTAGTTATCAAGATTCTCTGAATTTTGGTGAAAATTGGATGAACATTGCGTAGGTAAAGTGTTCCGGGAAAATGTGACGGACGGCCGGCACCACTGACAATCTGTATTTATTTATTTATTTTTTTTTTTTCGATTTTTGTAAGACCTTTATCCATCGTCACATGTAGAGTGTCACAATAACTTCTGAAGAAGTTGAAAGTTTTTGTTGAAAATAAATAAGTTTAAAGAAAATATAAGTTTGAATTAGTAACGAACCACTTCCTAAAGTCTGAGAGGAAATCTGAGTTGTCTTTGTTTCCATTTTTCAAGGTAGAAAGATTGTCATAAATAATAGAGCAACTTAAGGGAATCCAAGACAAACACATGAAGCCCGTAGAAGGGGTAGAGAAGAGGAGAGAAAAAAAAAGAAGAAAATTTCTTCCTTTCAACGAAATAATTCATTTGATGTTTGTTATCTCGTCCAACTTGAAAATTCAAGTATTTATGGTGAAAGTCCGGAAGCTCTGTTTCAAAATATTAAATCGATATTCAATAACACAAAATAAACGTAAACATTCGTTAGGTTCGGACGTTTGTTTTCAATGCCAGGTAGATTAGCTAATTGTCATAATGATACTCGTAAATTACTTTTTTTAGTATGTTGATTTTATGATGTTCTACAGCAATGAAAACAAGTTTCCTAGAATGAAATTGATATGTTAAACCCGCTTGACGGTCATGCTATGCATTACAATCGTATTGATTCCTACAGGCAAAGTTATAATAACGAGGGAACAAAATTACTTTGAAGTCCCTATTTTTGCTCATATATTATTTATGATTTATAAAATAATTATAAATAATCAAAATGAGTTACTCAAGAGAAAAAAAAATTAAAAAAAATTTAAATGTCTTGAATATTTATACTTCCACAATTTATATGCATGATGAACCAAATAAATTTGAAATAGAGAAAATTGTGCGAAAAAAAGTTGACCCCGAGTGGGATTTGAACCTACGCCCATGCCTATCCTGGACAACGGTATGTCGCGTTTTATTTTTTCTTTTGTTATACTAAACCCGCATAGCATCCAGGCTTTGCAGGAAAATCTAATCTACAATAAAAGCTTATCAAAAGTAAAGGAGCAGGCCCCTACGAAAACTTCCTCAAAGTAGGGAAATTTAATAGCTTTTAAACCCATACATCGAAAATGAAGTAGATTTGGAAGAAAATAAATGAGGCGCTTCGGGTACGAAGGGCGAACTCAACATCGGACAAATTTTTTTTTTCATTTTCAGATTCTAGACCTCTTGGTGAAAACACCCATATAATTTTTATGTAGAGTTCGCCCTTTTTTCCCCTTTAAATACGTAAAAACCGATATGCGGCAAATCTCTAACTGCGATATCCGAGCGGGTACGAAGGGCGAACTCCACATCCTAGTCCACAACCCCCACTCCTTTTCCCATTCCATGGCATGACTTTTCTGTTGAGTTCGCCCGTAACATAAAACTTTAAAATGCGAATATCTCGAATCTACGTTTTGTTGAGTTCGCCCTTCGTACCCGGAGCGCCTCAAATCTACTTAAATGGCCATTGTAAACAGACAGATCTTCGCCATTTACGCAAATTTCACAAAAGCTCTCTTCATTTTAAAGATATATACAAAACAAAGATGTTGTAAAAATTTGGTAGAAATCGGAAGAAAATTGCTACCGTGAAGCGGTACGGAATGGTGACTGCCGGCCGGCACAATATACAGCTTACGTTTTCCTCAACGGGGTCAGAAAGGCCCTTTTTCAGGGAGGAAATTGTCACAATAACTTGGAGGAAAAAATCTCTCTAATCCTGAATTCAAGCTAGTTCTTCAGTATTTTTTTCACTCTCACACTTATCAAGGGAAACGATATGGAAAAGTGAGAAATAGGTTTTGCGGCGGAAAAGTAGAGGTACTCCCGTAAATATAAAAAGCAAAGGTGAGAGCGTGTTAA
This sequence comes from Orius insidiosus, assembly GCA_014119065.1. Lineage (NCBI taxonomy): Eukaryota > Metazoa > Arthropoda > Insecta > Hemiptera > Anthocoridae > Orius > Orius insidiosus. The sequence continues at coordinate 9,834 of JACGAQ010000387.1, read as the reverse complement.
TATATTATTTGGAAAGAGGTGTCAACGGCAACCCTGTCCCTTGCTATAAATATAAAACAGGAGGGACGACTATGCTCGATACCTCATGCCACTCGGGCGTTCTTTATTCCATACGTCTTCCCATAGGCGTATCACGTACGTTATTACCATCTAATATTCAAAATTTCAACCTCACCAATGAAAACCGTTATAATGGATGTAGAAATATTAGTTGGGCAATATTTTTGTTCTTCCACTATATATTTCTTAGAGGAAAAACTCCGAGGGTTTAAATGTTGAGGATTAAAGGGTGGCGTTCGCGGATGTGGTGGCCGGGGGGAGTGATAAATAGGAAAGGGCGTTGAGGGATAAGTTTTAATTTAACCGGAGCCATCCATCAGTGAGGCTCCATGAGTTGACGTGTCACTTTATATATTAAATCCATAGAAAAGGAGACGAAGATGACGGAGCTTAGAAGCGGCTAATGACCCGTCGACAAACACCTTTCACATGTCCTTTTGTCTCCACCTTCTCCCAGAAAACCATACAAAACTAATTACATCCCTTCAAACTATCAATACACCTTATAACGTAAAAGACGTTCAAATTTTAATTATTAAACCGAGTAAATTAGGAAGGGGAAAATAGAGTAGAAAAAAATTTAGCGTTCAGCGAGATTCGAACAAGCAACCTCAGGGTTTTTGACGTTCCAGACAGTCCTAGGAGGATTTCTGACGTTACAGACAGTCCTACGTTCCATACAGTCCTAGGAGGATTTCTGACGTTCCAGACAGTCCTAAGACGATTCCTGACGTTTCAGACTGTCCTAAAAGGATTCCTGACGTTCCAGACACTCCTAAGGGGATTCCAGACGTTCCAGACAGTCCTACGTTCCAGACAGTCCTAAGAGGATTCCTGACGTTCCAGACAGTCCTAGGAGGATTTCTGACGTTACAGACAGTCCTACGTTCCATACAGTCCTAGGAGGATTCCTGACGTTCCAGACAGTCCTAAGAGGATTCCTGACGTTCCAGACAGTCCTAGGATAATTCCTGACGATACTGACAATCCTAAGTTCCAGACAGTCCTAGGAGGATTCTTGACGTTACAGACAGTCCTAGGAGGATTTCTGACGTTCCAGGCAGTCCTAAGAGGATTCATGACGTTCCAGACAGTCTTAAAAGAATTCCTGACGTTACAGACAGTCCTAAGAGGATTCCTGACGTTCCAGACAGTCCTAAGAGGATTCATGACATTCCAGACAGTCTTAAAAGAATTCCTGACGTTCCAGACTGTCCTAAAAGGATTCCTGACGTCCCAGACTGTCCTAAGAGGGTTCCTGACGTTCCAGACAGTCCTAGGATAATTCCTGACGATACTGACAGTCCTAAGTTCCAGACAGTCCTAGGAGGATTTTTGACGTTCCAGACAGTCCCAGGAGGATTTCTGACGTTCCAGACAGTCCTAGGAGAATTCCTGACGTTCAAATATATTTCATCTTATTAAATTAAATTCTAGAGGCTCTGCACTCAAACATAAAAGCCATAGAAACAACATTGGGGAACTTCGACAGATTATTAGTATCCAGACTGTATGTTTTCAGAATTTTTTTATTTCTCAACAAAAATATATGTTTTAAATCGCCTTTTAAGTGATATCGAGCTACAGAGTAGGATTGTGTTTTGAAGTAAAGAAATCAGAAGAAAATTGGAAAAGAAAAAGTACATTTTGTTCTTAAAGGTACTAAACTCGAATTGTAGGGTCAATTTTATTTTATTTTTATTTTCGACAATTATCGCAAGTTATATTCGAGTCGGATGTTATTTTTGCCCCTGAGAGTTTTCCGTCGGAGGGCAATTCACCACGTCCTGTCTGTGTAATAAACCCAACGGTGGAGTCCCTATCTTGGAATTCCCGCCAACGATTCCGGCTCTACGTGCCTAGGAAAAGGGGAAAGAGGCGGCTCGGGATGAAATGGGTCGGAAGAAGAAGTAGCGGGGGAGGGGTTCGTTCATATCACATACTCCTCTACCGGAGGTGATTTCATTTTTGTCTTCGGGCACACATTTTCTGTGGCTGGGGGAAAGGGAGAGGAATTGGGTCTCGATATAGTGATTACGAACAGATAACACCCCTCACCACATCTTATTAAATTCTATACTTCATATTTATTTGTTTTCTTAATAGCAATTCTTATTTTTCTGACCTAAACAGGCTAAAAACTAAAACCGTTTTGATTACGGTCTCAACAGCAAAATCTACAGGTGGGGATTGTTCCCCCACATTGACATATGAAAGGACTAAGGAGCTCAGGAAGGTCGTTATTATTTTTCTTATTTTTCTGTAGATCCGAAGGCTAAAAACTAAAACCGTTTTGATTACGGTCTCAACTGCAAAATCTACAGGTGGGGATTGTTCCCCCACATTGACATATGAAAGGACTAAGGAGCTCAGGAAGGTCGTTATTATTTTTCTTATTTTTCTGTAGATCCGAAGGCTAAAAATTAAAACCATATTGATTACGGTCTCAACTGCAAAATCTACAGGTGGGGATTGTTCCCCCACATTGACATATGAAAGGACTAAGGAGCTCAGAAAGGTCGTTATTATTTTTCTTATTTTTCTGTAGATCCGAAGGCTAAAAATTAAAACCATATTGATTACGGTCTCAACAGCAAAATCTACAGGTGGGGATTGTTCCCCCACATTGACATATGAAAGGACTAAGGAGCTCAGGAAGGTCGTTATTATTTTTCTTATTTTCTGTAGATCCGAAGGCTAAAAATTAAAACCATATTGATTACGGTCTCAACTGCAAAATCTACAGGTGGGGATTGTTCCCCCACATTGACATATGAAAGGACTAAGGAGCTCAGGAAGGTCGTTATTATTTTTCTTATTTTTCTGTAGATCCGAAGGCTAAAAATTAAAACCATATTGATTACGGTCTCAACTGCAAAATCTACAGGTGGGGATTGTTCCCCCACATTGACATATGAAAGGACTAAGGAGCTCAGAAAGGTCGTTATTATTTTTCTTATTTTTCTGTAAGATCCGAAGGCTAAAAATTAAAACCATATTGATTACGGTCTCAACAGCAAAATCTACAGGTGGGGATTGTTCCCCCACATTGACATATGAAAGGACTAAGGAGCTCAGAAATATAGGACCGTTATTATTTTTCTGTAGATCCAAAATTTACGAATAGGAAAATAGAGTAGAAAAAAATTTGGCGTTCTGCGGGATTCGAACCTGCAACCTCAGGGCTTCTGACGTTCCAGACAGTCCTAGGAGGATTCCTGATTTTCTAGACAGTCCTGGAGGAATCCTGACGTTCTAGACTGTCCTGGAGGATTCCTGACGTTCTAGACAGTACTAGGAGGATTCCTGACGTTTTAGACATTCCTGGATGATTCCTGACGTTCTAGACAGTCCTGGAGAATTCCTGACGTTCTAGACAGTCCTGGAGAATTCCTGACGTTCTAGACAGTCCTGGAGAATTCCTGACGTTCTAGTCAGTCATATGACATTGACGTATGAAAGGACTAAGGAGCTCAGAAAGATAGGACCGTTATTATTTTATTATTTTTCTGTAGATCCAAAAATTTACGAATAGGAAAATAGAGTAGAAAAAAATTTGGCGTTCAGTAGGATTCGAACCTGCAACCTCAGAGCATCCGACGTTCAAGACAGTCCTAGGAGGATTCCTGATGTTCTAGACAGTCCTGGAGGAATCCTGACGTTCTAGACTGTCGTGGAGGATTCCTGGCGTTCTAGACAGACCTAGGAGGATTCCTGACGTTTTATACATTCCTGGATGATTCCTAACGTTCTAGACAGTCCTGGAGAATTCCTGACGTTCTAGACACATACTCATATGACAGTGACATATGAAAGGACTAAGAGCTCAGAAAGATAGGACCGTTATTATTTTTATTATTTTTCTGTAGATCCAAAAATTAAAGAATAGGAAAATAGAGTAGAAAAAAATTTGGCGTTCTGCGGGATTCGAACCTGCAACCTCAGGGCTTCTGACGTTCCAGACAGTCCTAGGAGGATTCCTGACGTTTTAGACATTCCTGGACGATTCCTGACGTTCTAGACAGTCCTGGCGAATTCCTGACGTTCTAGACAGTCCTGGAGGATTCCTGACGTTTTAGACAGTCCCAGGAGGATTCCTGACGTTTTAGACATTCCTGGACGATTCCTGACGTTCTAGACAGTCCTGGAGAATTCCTGACGTTCTAGACAGTCCTGGAGGATTCCTGACGTTCAAGACAGTCCCAGGAGGATTCCTGACGTTCTAGACAGTCCAGGAGGATTCCTGACGTTTTAGACATTCCTGGACGATTCCTGACGTTCTAGACAGTCCTGGAGAATTCCTGACGTTCTAGTCAGTCCTGGAGGATTCCTGACGTTTTAGACAGTCCCAGGAGGATTCCTGACGTTTTAGACATTCCTGGACGATTCCTGACGTTCTAGACAGTCCTGGAGAATTCCTGACGTTCTAGACAGTCCTGGAGGATTCCTGACGTTCTAGACAGTCCCAGGAGGATTCCTGACGTTCTAGACAGTCCCAGGAGGATTCCTGACGTTTTAGGCATTCCTGGACGATTCCTGACGTTCTAGACAGTCCTGGGAATTCCTGACGTTCTAGTCAGTCCTGGAGGATTCCTGACGTTCTAGACAGTCATATGACATTGACATATGAAAGGACTAAGGAGCTCAGAAAGATAGGACCGTTATTATTTTATCATTTTTCTGTAGATTCAAAAATTTATGTGGCATTGGTGTGTAATTATCCTGACCGACTGCTTATATTGTCAGGATTTTTTTAAACGTAATTACCTAAGTAGATGTCTTTTTTATAGGGTATAAGAAATTAATATAATTGCCGGGTGTAAGGTACAAAATAAGGGACTTGATCTAATTCCTCTTCCACCCGTTTAAATTGCGTAATTAAAGGGGATAAGAGAGGATACCTAATCTGTTTTTACACAGCGGTCGAACAGGATATCGCTTATCTTGATGATGACCGAACAACAAAAATTTCTTTCCTCAGATCTTCAGGTTTTAAGTTTCGTGTTTGCCCCCAAAAACGTCTTTAGAGCGGATTTGGATTTGAAATAGATTGGAAAGCGCCAGGGCGTTGATGGAACCGCAAAATTAGCCCGCCGTAAACTCGGTCATCTAAGTGTGAAAGTTATCGACAACCTGTTTCAACAAAATGCATAAACATCTTAAGGTGCAGTCAAAAAAAAAAAAAAAAAAAAATAATTTTTTAAAAAATATTTTAACAGTTTATGTTCTATCTACAATTTTTATATACAGTTCCAAAAAAATAATTTATTCCTCATATTACAAAATAACAATTTTTAAAGCGTTTACCTATATACAATGAATTGTTAAGTCGTAATATAAAATATTTACATAAAACGTTTATTACAGTAGTGGTAAAAAGAAGAGTATAAATAATATTCGTAGATTATTAGTTTTCTGAGGTTTCTTCTTTTATAGATTTTTCTTGAGCAGGATCTTCTTTTTCGATGTCGTCGATTTGAACTGATGGAACCATCGGAGGCTTGAATCCTCCATATTCGATGCAGAGTTGTTTGCTTTTGGCCGAACGGGCTCCACGTCCTCTCATCGTAGATAGGACCCTGTAGGTGTATGGTGGGTACTGAGAAGAGAAGACGGAATGACTCGGCCTGAAAGGAGCCAAATTCGGCTGTAAATTCTGGCTTGGATATGGCTGCTGTTGATGCGACTGATAATTCAATTTGTTTTCACTCTGTAAACCATTCTGGTCCGTCTCATATGTTGTATCTCCTGACTGTTCACCGAGATAATAGGGATTTCCCAGTAAAATACCGCTGTATATCTGAGGCACGTGAACAAGTTGTTGCGCCTGGGGTGCTTGTACTTGCGGCATTTGCGGTTGAGGATATCGAATGTAGTATTGTACGGGAATAATCGCCGGTCTTATTTGCCTGAATCCTGTGTTTTCGTGTGAATGACGCATTATGTAGTTACCTATGTAACCCTGAGGGATATAATACATCGGATAGCGGTAATACAATGGCGTTTTCAAAGGTCTCTGGTAATTAATTTGAGGTGAAATGTCATTTGTTATCTGCTGTGTGTCTCTTTGTTCTACTTCTTTAATTTCATATGGGATCGATTTCTGTATGTCTATTATCGTCTTGTAGACTGGAGCTTCGTGTAATTCTTGCTTTTCGATCATAGGGGGTTCGAGTTTTTCGTCATCTTGCGATAAAGAAACAGCAGCCCTTATCGGAGCCAAAATATTGTTCGTCGAAGGCTTTGAATCTTTATTGCTATATCTTTCCGTTCTGATCAAATCTTCACGGAGATCGGTCACGACGATAGGCCTTCCAGAATATTTGTTTTTATCGATTTCGTTCACTTCGTCGTCTGGTGCGACGAAAAATGCGGATATCATGTCCGCGCCTTCGGATTTGTTCCTTTTGATGGAGACGACGCCGTTTTTCATTTCCATCGGTTTCGCCGTCTCGCTGTCAGCAATGTAGGATGTTATATGGACCGACTCTGCTGCTTCGTTTTCTTCGGACTTTTGAGAGAACTTTTTGGGCTCGAAGTGGATGTAAAGATTGTCGTACATTTTCGTCTCTTCAGCATCGATGTCTTGTAGGTTTCCTTCGTTTTCTGGATCTACTTCAAAAACGAATGTCGAAAGTGGAGGTGAAGGCGTCACTTCAGTAGCTCCCTGGGTCACTTTTGTCGTCCCATCATCTACTTCAACAGTCGTAGGAACTTCAGTTCTCGTCACTCCCTCAGTTGTCTCCTAAACAAAAAAAAATCTTTAATCTCTTAAATAAAATTGTGAGAAAAATAGATGGAGTTAGGAAAATATGAGAGCCCGGGGGACTCTATTCTCTTCGGCCTCAATAGGTGTATAGTGTTGGGCTGGTAACCCAAAGGTCGTAGGTTCGAATCCCTTTGGAGGCTTAAACTATAGCGTGGCTCCTTGGTATAAAAAGACGCTACAGCGTGGCTTCTCGGCCTAAAAATTCGCTATAGCTTGGCTTCTCCGCAAAAAAAGGCACAATAGAATGGCTCGTCGGTATAAAAAGACGCTACAGCGAGGCATTTCGGTAAAAAAAAAGGCGCTACAGCGTGGTTTCTCGGCAAAAAAATTCGCTATAACTTGGCTCCTCGGTATAAAAAGAAGCTATAGCGTTACTCCTCGGCATAAAAAGGAGCTATAGCTTGGCTCCACGGTATAAAAAGGCGCTATAGCTTGGCTCCTCGGTATAAAAGGAGCTATAGCGTTACTCGTCGGCATAAAAAGGCGCTATAGCTTGGCCCCCCGGTATAAAAAGGAGCTATAGCGTTACTCGTCGGCATAAAAAGGCGCTATAGCTTGGCCCCTACGTATAAAAAGGAGCTATAGCTTGGTTCCTCGGTATAAAAAGGAGCTATAGCGTTACTTTTCGGCATAAAAAGGAGCTATAGCTTGGCTCCTCGGTATAAAAAGGCGCTATAGCTTGGCCCCCCCGGTATAAAAAGGAGCTATAGCGTTACTCGTCGGCATAAAAAGGCGCTATAGCTTGGCTCCTCGGTATAAAAAGGAGCTATAGCGTTACTTTTCGGCATAACAATTCGCTATAGCTTTCTCCTCGTTATAAAAAGGCGCTATAGGGTGACCCCTTGGCATAACTAGGCGCTATAGCGTGGCTTCTCGGCATAAAAATTCGCTATAGCTTGCCCCCCCCCCCCCGGTATAAAAAGGAGCTATACCGTTACTCGTCGGCATAAAAAGGCGCTATAGCTTGGCCCCTACGTATAAAAAGGAGCTATAGCTTGGCTCCTCGGTATAAAAAGGAGCTATAGCGTTACTCGTCGGCATAAAAAGGCGCTATAACTTGGCTCCTCGGTATAAAAAGGAGCTATAACTTGGCTCCTCGGTATAAAAAGGAGCTATAGCGTTACTTTTCGGCATAAAAAGGAGCTATAGCTTGGCTCCTCGGCATAAAAATTCGCTATAGCTTGGCTTTTAGGCATTAAAAGGCTCTAAAGCGTGGCTCCTCGGTATAAAAAGACGCTACAGCGTGGCTTCTCGGCAAAAAAAATTCGCTATAGCTTGGCTCCTCGGTATAAAAAGGAGCTATAACGTTACTCCTCGGTTTAAAAAGGTGCTACAGCGTGTCTTCTCGTCATAAAAACTTGCTATAACTTGGCTCCTCGGTATAAAAAGCGCTATAGCGTTACTCCTCGGCATAAAAAGGCGCTATAGCGTTGTTCCTCGGTATAAAATGACTCTACAGTGTGGGTTCTCGGCATAAAAATTCGCTATAGCTTGGCTCCTCTGTATAAAAAGGCGCCTGGCTCCTCGGTATAAAAACTCCTAAGCATTAAAAGGCACTATCGCGTTGTTTTAAACTCCTTTCCTCTTCCAAAACACAGTTCAATATTAAAAATTTTTATTGTTTATTAGAAATCAACTTTTTTGTCTATTATTTTCTTCTAGGAAGGGAAAATGAGCGCTGTATAAAAATAATAAACTTGAAAGGTAAGACAAATTTCACATGGTCACCTAATCTTAGACCCTTATGTTGTAAAGGTCACATATTGCTCGAGGATGAGGGAAAATTTAATATTTCTAAGCGGCCCTTTAGCTAATAACATTTATCAAGTTCACGCCGAGGAAGTCGATATCGCCTTCTCCCTACTGGGACTAAGGTACCTAACGCTTTATTTTCAAAGGCCAACTTTTCATATAAGAAACAATGACTTTTTCTAATTGAATTTCGCGTTGCTCTTTGGTGAATATGAGTTTACGCATCGTCACCGTTTAATTTCAGGCAAGATTAACATCATGAAAAGACTTACATCATTTCGAACGCAATAAAAACGTAATTATTAGATAACTCCCTAAAAAAGCCATTTTTTATACCATCCCTTGAAAATAACTAAATGAAATCCAATTTGAGTGGCTCTTTGAAGCCACTCAATTAAATAAATGGAATTTTTGAAGAGCGATTCCGTGATGTTTCCCTTTGATGCGTTATGGTATCAAGTGTCTTATTTTGTGAGCAACAAGCATGTGAAAGTAACGAGAATTTATTTTTTTTAAATAACTTCCATAAAAACCCCTTCCGACCGCAGTAACTTTTTTTCCACCTCACGGTCTTTGACAGCCTAAAATTCGTGAAATATGGGTCACAGCTTATTCTACATCCCCATGTTGAAACGTTTTGCCGACTATCACCGAATGAGCGTTACATAGGCGAGCGTGACGGCTAAGCATCATAAAAAATCGCTAAGATCTTAAAGCAACATTTGAGTTTACAAATCAAGGTAAGTTTGCTCTTAAAAGTTCCTTATACTCCCATCTAATTTACAAATCGAGTGCCTGGATCCATCTACTCTGATTTGTGCACCGGGGAAGGGAATAAATGTTTGTCTTCCACTTCATCGGGAGGCCATTTTCTCATACCAGGAGATCTAGTTTGTTTCCCTATAAATTTAAAAGGTACACTTCCAAAAGGGAAAGTTATAATTTCAATTTAGAATATTATTATTTGAACTGAATTGAAAAAAAAAAGAAAAAAAAAAGTCAAAAAACAACGCTAGAGCGCCTTTTTATGCCGAGAGGTATTTATACCGAGGAGCCAGGCGCCATTTCATACCGAGAACCCACGCTGTAGCGTCTTTTTAGACCGAGGAACCACGCTAATAAGCCTTTTTATGCCCAGGAGTAACGCTATAGAGCTTTCTTATACCAAGGAGCCAAGCTATAGGGAATTATTATGCCGAGGATAACGCTATAGCGCCTTCTTATGCAAAGGAGTAACGCTATAGCGCCTTTTT